>CM028350.1:27351068-27586054 GCA_016618105.1 Dendrobium huoshanense | reverse complement strand
TAATAAAAAATTATATGATGATTTTTCTAAAACAATGAGTAGAGAGTTTGAGATTAGTTTGATGGAAGAGTTATCCTACTTTTTGGTGTTTAGCATAAAACAATTGAAAGATTGAACCTTTTTAAATCAAACAAAATACATAAAGGATATTTTGAAGAAATATGAAATGGACAAAGCTAAGCCAATTAACACTCCCATGACTTCTAGTGCTCCATTGGATAAGGACCCAAGTGGTAAGTCTGTTGATCAGAAGAAGTATAGAGGCATGATTGGATCTTTAATTTACTTGACTGCGAGCCAACCTGATATTATGTTTAGTGTTTGCCTTCGTGCTAGATTTTAAGCTGACCCTAAGGAGTCCCACCTGACTGTTGTTAAGAGAATTTTTAGAAACCTTATGGGGACCCAAGGCTTAGGGATTTGGTACCCTAGACATAGCACTTCTTTTGAGATTATTGGTTTTTCTGACTCTGATTTTGTAGGATGCAAGGTGGATAGAAAAAGCACTTCAAGAACTTGTCAATTCATTAGACAGTCTTTAGTCTCTTGGTCTAGTAGGAAGCAAAACTCTGTTGCATTTCCGCTGCTGAAGCTGAGTACATTGCTCTTTGAAGTTGTGTGGCCCAAGTCCTTAGTTTGAAATAACAGGTATTGGATTTAGAATTACCTGTAGGAACCATCTCAATCTTTTGTGACAACACTAGTGTCATTTGCATCTCTAAGAATTCTATCCAACATTCAAGGACTAAGCACATTGACATTATGCATCACTTCATTAGAGATCATGTGACTAAGGGAGACATTGAGTTACACTATGTGACAACTGAAAATCAATTGGCTTGCATCTTTACTAAACCACTGCCTTCGACACTTTCAGTTCTTTAAGGGCCAGATTTGGTGTGATTGACATAAATGCATGAAACTTGATCTTTTAGTTACTTTCTTTTGCTTTTGTTTTTTATTTTCTCTTAGTTTTGGTGTGTTTTACCTTTTTTTTCTTACTTAGTTTTTTAAAATCATCGCTGAAATGATAACATATTCCATGTCCTTGTTTTTGAAATTTTGTAGTCAATGTATTTTTCATCTCTTAATCTCTTAGATGGTAAAAATATTTTGTGATTGTGTCTCTTTCTCTAACCTGTTTTAGTGGCATAGTTTTCTTTTCTAATCAAAAATCTATTTCAAATTAAAGATTGTGTATGAAATTAAGAATTTTTCTTAAGCTTTCTTAAGCAAATATATATTGTATTTATAATGTTTAAAGTTTTTTTGTCACATGAAGACCCCTCGTTACTCTTGTCTTTGATTATTAATTCTGCTTGTGAAAATTCTTCCTTATGTTAGAGAGAGAGCTTATATTCTCTAATATCTAAGAAGATATACTTACAACTAAGGTTTTTTTAAGAGGTTATAAAAGAGAATGTAACTTGTAAAAATAAAAAAAAAATTGGCCAATGATGCCAACATTATAAATCAATTGAAAATCTATAAAAATAAGCGCAAAGCACCACTCAATTGACAAGAGGCATAAAATGAGCCCACTCAAAAGTAAGCTATTCTCTCTTTTTAAATCTTTTAGAACTTAGAAGTTTTGATTCTCAAATGCTTGATTTCGATTGTTTCGCGATCGTGACAGATTTACTTTGGTTCATTATTTTATAAAGATATTTTTTCTTAAACCAAGTGATGGATGGATTCTTTTTTCTCATATCCAATTAATTCTTTGAGTTAGGTCATTGATTTCAAAAGACGATTCCATCCTAAGAAAACATCTGAGCTAAGGGTAACCATGACCGGATATTCTACCACTCTTTAGATTGTTGAGATTGTTAACTTATTAACCCACATATTTTTAAATCAATCACATGGAATACTACATCATTTTTATGCCTTGGTTTCAAATATATATATATATATATATATATATATATATATATATATATATATATATATATATATATATATATATTTGCTATTGGTCTTTTTTTGTTTCCTCCTCCTTTTTGATATGTCAAAAGGGAGAGAAGTTTATGATGTTTTTACACTTGTCGATCCCAAAATTTACTGCTAACTGTCTTCATAGAGTTTTGTCATCGTCAAAAAGGGGAGATTGTTGCAAATCTATTTTCATGACTTATATTTTGATGATTGACAAATACTATTGATTCTCTTGGACTGCCTGTTACTTCTAACTTTTCAGGAATCGAAGATCGGACAAACAAACGAAGCCAGTTCAAGATTGTATAGGTTTAGGGTTGAGTCAGTCTGTACTTTGTTTTTTCTCTTCTTGAGTCTATTTGTAATGTTCAAAGAGACTGATGCTAAGTAACCCTACACACACACTTGAGAGACTTAAAATTTCTATTTTTACTCATATCGGCCAGGATGATATTTATATTGTGCTGGACGATCAGGCTTAAAACTGAAATCTAAACAAGGATTCTTAATTAAGGCAGTTGTCATTAACAAATCGTCCTGGACGATACGTGTATCGGCCAGGACGATAAGCTCAAAACTGAAAGAAGTTGCCTCCATAGACAATTAAGGTATTCTATATTTTTTAATAATTGGCCAGGACGATCATTGATCGGCCTAGACGATATTCACAAATTATGCCTTAATTGATTAGAAAATCAAGGGAGTAATTAAAGATGATTGATACGATCATATCGTCCTGGACGATCGCAGGATCGGCCAGGACGATCTATTCAAAAACCTTAGTTACTTCTGGACGATAAATATCGGCCAGCTTAAATTCAGGGCGATGCTCTGGATGATTTTCCTCTAATTTGAACTGATCGGCCGGGACAATCGTGAGATCGGCCTGGACGATCAAACCAATTTTAAATTATCCAGTATGTATTAAGGGCGATGCTCTGGCCGATCTTCTGAGATTTGTACTGATCGGCCAGGACGATGTCCATATCGGCCTGGACGATATTGTCGGCAACTTGCAATTAATGAGCTCCTTTGAAGCTCTTCTATTTTAAGGGCTCTTGTTCAACATTTTGAACAATCTTTTGCTGCTGCCTTGACCTGAGAAGACCTTGAGGAGAGAAAGATAGAGAGGGAGAGAGAGAGGATCTTATAAGGGGGAGCTTGTGAGGGGATTCACAAGGGTTGCTTCAAGGATCGCTCTGCTTCCTCTTCGTCTAGAGTTTCTCATCCGTGGAAGGGTCGGTAGAGGTAAGGATTCAGCATCTGATTGTGGTTCTCTGTCAGCTTCAGGAGGAAGCAAAAAGAGATAGGTTCTTTGCCTTGTCGGGGTGGCAAAAAGAGGTTTGTTGTAAAGGCTTCTCCGCCTAGCTGTGGGGGCTAAAGGAGAGTCACGATTATAGTGCAATACTCGGAGGGCGCCTTCGGGGAGTGGACGTAGGTCGAGTTGATCAAACCACTATAAATTTCTGTGTTCTTATTTCTTACTTCCGCACTTTAAATTTCCGCGCTTATTTTTCTTGTGGTATGATTTTGGTTTATGAGATTTTTACTTCTTTGTGAAAAGAATTTTTAAAATACCAATTCACCCCCCCCCCCCCCCCCCCTCTTAGTTAGCTTGGGCAAGTTCTATAGGGCTTAACATCCCTAACGAACCTTCAAATTTTACTTAAAGTGTCGGAAACGATCCTAATGTATATTGGTACGAACTATGTTCGTACACGCTCATCGTCCCGTATGAACTATGTTTGTCCGGTACGAAATGGTTATTACATAGGTTGGTTCCCAAAATTCTACAGGACGTAACCAACTGACGTAAGTCGGATCAGTTCATCCTGGGACGAACAGATTTCGTCCTGAGATGATTTTATACAGAGTGTTTCATCTAGGGACGAAAATTAAATTCGTCCTGTACGATCTCATACATAGAGCTTCATCCAAGGATGAAAATTAAATTCATCCTGTACGATCTCATACAGAGAGTTTCGTCCCAATACGAACCTTATTTTTTGTCTGGACGAACAGTGCAAGTGAGAATTCCGAGAAGTTCGTCCCGGGACGAATATTAAATTCGTCCTGGACTATTAGGACTTAGAAAATTTTCTCCTCGCATGTTCAATCCATTACTCTTCTGAGGGGTTAATTGACATGATCGTCCCGTACAAACCAGGTTCGTCCCGTACGATCAGTTCACAAAAATTGTCCCCTAAGAGTGTGCGTTGTGATTTTTCACTCAATTACAATCACTTCCTTTCATTTAAAAACTTATGATTTACAAATTAATAGTTTAAAGTCTTCATCGCTTGGAGTTGAATTTCCTGAAATGTTAGTACACACTAGAGCAAAAATAAAACTTCCAAAAAGTGTTAGGAGATATATAAAAACAATAATATTTGAAATCATCAAAATAATACAAGTTGCAAGAATGTAAAACATGCAAATAGCAACTCTCTCTACACTTAGAGCATTGGAGAAGGAGAAGGAGAAGCTGTGAGAGAGGGAGAAGTAGTGTGATGAGATTCTATACTGTTGCTTCAAGCAAAGCTTGTACCTTAATTCCTCCAGTGCCTTTGTTAATCTCTTTGGGCTGCTCAGGGGAGAAAGGCTTCAAGGCTGAAGACCTAAGTACTTTGCCTTCACTAGGAGGGTGAAAAAGAATTCCAATTATGTTGCCTTCACTAGGAGAGTGAAAAAAGCTTTGAGGTACTCTACCTTTACCAAGAGGGTGAAAAATCTTTCTGTACTCTGCTACATCAGGTTGGTTGAAAATATTGTGTAATTAGGGCTTCTCTTCCTTACTATAGGGGGTAAAAGAGAGACACAAAAAGTTTTAGTGTAATACTTAGAGAGGTGGACTCTAGGGAGTGGTTGTATGTCAAGTTTTGAGTGAACCAATATAAAATCTAGTGTACATGTTCTACTTTTTTCATACTTTATTTTTCCTACATCTTAATTTCTTGCACGTTTATTATTCCAACAAATCTATGTTATGATTTATTAAGACTTGGTTATTTTGATTATTTTTGTTATGAAATTTAAAGAAAAAAAATTATTACATTATTTTTATTAAGTTCTTCCACTTACATTTGTGTTTAATTTAAAAAATTCAAAAGGGGGTTCTTTGAGAGAATTTTTAAATAACCAATTGACCCCTACCCCTCTTGTTGTGCCTTTGGTAGTTCAACCAAATTTAACCACCTCACTTGAACTTTTATCTATCAATCTCATCTTATCTTTTATTTATTTATATTAATCATTTATTTATAGAGGTGACTTTTAATAATTATTTAAGATTCACCCCCCTCTACCTATCAGTATAATTCAGTCAATCAGTTATAGGCTACTAAAAGGATTACACCATTGATCTTTTATTTAAAGAAAGGCCCATCAACACACCCTCCTACATAGGATATTATATTTTAAGAGCTAGCTAGTATTAATTATAGTTAACAACCAATCTTCCTTACTTGTATGCAAATACTACATTTTTATGCTTACATGTAAATGTGACCTTTTAATGTGCAATTGAACTTAAAATTATATATAAAATGCAGTCATTCATAAAATTCAGGGAAATCAACAAAATTTATTTACTATACATTTACTTCAGAAAATCATAACTTTTGACTCATCTAGTGAAATTCAATAATATTATAGTCAAAATATTAAAGCGTTCATATTTATCATATACCAAAAAGTTATATGGTAGAAGTGTGCTAAAAATTATAATATCATAATTTTTGTAAATTTTGACCAATTAAAATTCATAAAATACAAATACATAAAATCATTAAAATCAAATGTAAGTTAATTGTAGCATACAATGAGATGAATAAATTTTATAGCTAGATGGATAGCCAAAATCGAATATACAACCCCCAAACCTAGGTTTTCCCTCTTCTCTCCCTATCTTCTCTCATTAATTTTTCATTTTATGTTTTTTATTAAATAAAATGAATGGGAAATGGTGTTTATAATAAATTTGTAAGTGACTTTAGATATTTTATGATAAATATCTTAAGGATATAAATGTAATTGTATAAATAATTTAGTTTTAAACGCAAAAATTATATAAATCCTTTTATAAATTAAATTTTGGTGCTTAAAAAAATTATAAAAAAAAATCCACAAAATAGCCTAGCATATCAAGAAGGCTCTGGTGAAATCAATTGGTAGAGCTGTTGACCTCATTTCTTTATGAGGTCACTAGGACCTACTTGGGTTTCTTTTTGGTGACCTAATGATTGAAAGATGTCCATTTTTCGATCATATAGATCATAGTCAAAATCCAATCTAATCCTAATCAAACTCAATTCCACTTTTCAATTCAATTTCTTGTCCAACTTTCAACTAATCCTAATAAAACTCATTTCCACTTTTCAATTCAATTTCTTGTCCAACTTTCAACTAATTTTCAATCAACCTTCAAGTCATATCCAATCAATAACAACCATTCATTTGATTTTCATTGATGTGGATACTTTAAACTCAACCATTCAAGTCCAAAATCTAATCCAAATCTGGGATTCCAAAATAAATCCCATGGTTAGGGACTCAGGTCTTAAAACCCTTTCTAGATGATTTTTTAATTACTTTGAAGCCTAGTTAATTGACCTCTGAATCATGATCTATTAATTTCATATTGTTTATACATGTCTCTACAATCAACCCACCAAATTTGAGCTGATCCTAAGATCCTTAGCCCCATAAATGGAATTGATTTCTAAAGACTGTAAAACATTTAAGTATTAACAACCTATGCCACCATACTTGCCAACTTATAAAATTTGACCCTATGACCCTTCCCAAAACCTCCAATCATATTCATAACCCTTAGTATGACATGTTCACCATTAAATAACATTTCTTGGACTCATCTTGGCCCAGAGTTAACTAGGGGCCAAAATAACCAAAATACCCTTTAAGAGGATTTATATTATTTTACCCAAAGTTCAATATGGCCTAACCAAATCAAACCTCACGACCTATTCCAATGAATTCTAAACATCATTAGGAACTCATTGGACCAAAATCACCCTTTTGTTTGACCTAGTTGACCAAATTATCCATTAAGGGTTTAAACACCCATTTCAAACCAAATGAACTCCCCTTAAGTTGAGACTACTTCCATTGAGTTTATATGATCAATTTAAACTCAATAAACCTAACCCTTGACCCTAGGTCAACTTGGTTGACTAGTCAACCAAGTTTGACCAAACACACAAACACCTTTATTCTTTTCAAATCACTTGACCAAGGCTTTTCCAAACCCATTCAAAACCATGGGATGACCCATTAGATATCTAAGGAAGCTCCCTTGAGATCCTAAGCCTTTGTGCTCACTTGGGTTAGCCACATGGCTTGACCCAAGTGCCCAAAGAGATGTCATTTTTTAGCTAAATTTCACTCTAAGCCAAATTGGATCAAACCATGGTTGCATTGGGTCCTCCATGACCCAATACACCTACCCTAGTTGACCCAACCCTTGTGTCAACTTAGGTTGGGAATTTGGTTAACCCAAAGTGGTCAAAACCACTATGGGTTGAGTCATTTCTAAACCTAGGCTCCACCAGCCCAATTAAACACCTTTATTGTGTAGTCCTACCTTTAAGACATCTACCCTAGTCAACCCAACCATTGGGTTGACTTGGGTGAACCTATAGGCTAGCCTAAAGTGGTCAAAACCACTTTAACTCGAGCCATCTTCCACCTCAGACCATATCAAAACCAATTTCCACTTGCATTAGGCAGCCCTTGATTCAACCTATCTTCCTTATCAACCCCACCACCTGGCTTAACACAGGTCGCACCCAAACCATCCAAAACCATATAGGTTTGGGTAAACTCAAGCCCTATTATTCAACCGGAATGCCTCCTATCTAATTGACCCATGGATGGGCTCGTTTAACCTCCAGACACCTTTCCACTTCATCCTGACCCAATCAATGGCCGGCAGTAGCCAGAGTAAATCAAAAAGAGCTCTAGTGGTGCCCCCTTCATGAGCCCTAACTAGAACCTTCTCCATGGTCTGAATTTGCTTCTCCCTAAATTGTCACCTTCTAGTTGGCAGCCACTTAATGATTTGCTCAAACCATCTAGGCCATCCATGGTTGTGGGGTTCACTTGAATAAGCCACTTCAATTCAGACCACCTCATTTACTCCCAGGCTTTAGAAAATCCTCCCTAGAGCTTTCTGAGCATTCCTCTATATTTCCCCATCCTCCTTGCCTCTTCCATCTAAGGTCTTGAGTGAACTCCAGTGAAAGCTCTCTGCCTTCCACTCAAAATCCTACTTCTAGCAATCCTCTGACCAACACGTCAGAAGTCAAAATCTTCATCTTCATCCCCTCAAGCTTTCTGATAGAAAAACCCATTTGTTGGGCCTTTCTACATGGTGAGATCCTCTTATTGGGAATTTTAATAATTATCATAGTGGGTATTTTTGGCTTTTCTTGTGAAATTCAACTCACCACAACTTGAGACTTTGGAAAATTAAATTTGAGAATGTCTCTAACATGTCAAAATTTTCTTTCTTCTATTTGAATTGTCTAAGGGAATGTTTGAGTTAATTTGAACTTAGGGGTCATGGTTTGACCCCTAAATTCAAATTAACCTAATGACCTTTCCAATGGGATTTAGGTTATGTGATTTTGTATGTTAAATAAATTTTTAATAAGGAGTTTAATGCCACTGATTGCATCCCCTCCCTTGCCCTTGGTAGTGAGTTAAGATTTTTCTAAGGTAAACAAGTGGTTACCTCTGGTGGTGTGGTTAATCATCGTAGGAGATTCAAATTGGGCCCAAATGTAGTGGGCTTAGGCCTTGAGGTCAGGTGAATTCATGTCCTTAGTTTCACTTAATTTGGTGCCCATTTGGTCAACCAACTATAGAATCAAAAATAAGCCCCTAGATATAACCTAGAAGTTTAATTAATTCATAATTAATTAATATAAAATCTTAAAATTCACACAAGGTTTCAAATTTCTCATAATTTAACCCTTAATCAATAAAAATAAAATTCCCATGATCTGACCTTTAATGTAATATTAATTTAATTTTCAAGGAAAAACCATAATTAATTAAATTAATTAATTTAAAATATTTAAAAATTCAAAAAAAAAACTTTGAAACATCCCCTTAGGATATTTCTGACCTTTGGGGCTGCTTCCAAGAGGTTTTGGAATGATTTGGATCAAAATCAAATATCCCTTTAAATTAAATAATTTTAAAAATCTTAAAAAATATCCCAACTTTAAAAAATCACCATAAATTCTAGAAAAATCCATTTTTATCAAACTTATTTTCATTAAATTCTAGTATTTTTTAAAAATGTCAAACCTTCATATTTCCATCAAGTCAAAAAGTCAACTCCCCACCCAATCATAGTTCAGAACTAGGTTAAAACTTCAACAAATCATAATTTAATGTAAAAAATTCTAAATTAAGAAAACTTAGAGTTTAATTACTCATCTTGAGGTCTAATATTTAGGAAAATTACTAAAACTCTATAAATCACTTTAATTTTAAAAGTTGACTTTTAACCCTTAATTAACACGTTTACAAAATTCTGATAACTCTGAAATCCCTAAAATTCAATAATTTACTTTAAATTCAAAAAAATTATAATTTTATCCTTCAATCCAAAATTAAACCAATTAATTTATATTTATCAACCCTTAATCCTTAATAAATCAAATTAACTCAATCAACACCGATTACTACTAAATCTAAGCCTACAAGGCTTTAGCTTAGTCCCAAAGAAGATGAAATAAACTTCATGGCTCTTGTGAGCAACAAAGGTAGTAACCATTTAACCATTAAAATATACCTAAATTAAGATTTAACACATTATCATTTAAACTCAAACATAAATTCCCCCCTTTGACCTTTAACAAACTGAACAATAGATAACTTCAACAAATTGTCAAGTTTAGGACATGCCCAAGCCACACATGCTATCTCACACACTTTAGATGGTTTTTTAGGACAACCAACTCTAGTATATGTTAGGTTGATGTTTATGTTTTACTATTGCGTGACAGTTTTTCTGAGTGTTCACTATATGTTGTGCTTGAAAATTGATTGATTCAGTATTTACTTACATTAAGTGTAATATGTGAATTGATGTGATGGGTGGTAGATTACCCTTATGTTAGAAACTATTTAGTTGCTCACTAAGTTTTTTATTGGTGGTCATGCTTGTACATGGGTAAAATTAAGGGGGCAAAGTTAATGATTTAACTGATATATCTTTATACAGGTTCTAAAATTTTCAAGTCCCCATTGAAATCAAAATAGTGTGGCTAAGTGTGGTTGAGATTTTATTTATTGCAAATATATAAATTTCTTGGGATGTGAATTATTTTATTTAACTACCTATGATAACCTTGTAGGGGAGTCTAGATTTTGTTTTTGATTCAATGTAATTTAATTGAGTTGAAATAGAGTTGTGAAAGTTAGCCATTGAGTTGGAATGCATAAATTCAATGTTGGATTCCAAAGAGGAAATAATATCCCTTAAGGGACAGTCCTCTTCCATTTGGAAGCCTGAATTTGGATTATTTTAATACTCAAATAAGAAAGAATAACCCCCCCCCCCCCCCCCCCCCCCCCCCCCCCCCCTAATGGGAGAGTTTTCTTTACATTTGGGTATCCAGATACGATGAATCACGATGAATCCAAGGAACGAGAAGAGGAGAAGGAAGAAGAGTTGAAGAAAGAAAGTATTCTACTCAAAGTTAATTGTGCCCGTCTTAGGATTAGAATCAAAGTTTGTTGTTAGTGGGGACCTACCATTTCTAGATTTTTACAAATCGGGGTTTAATAAACATGCATTATTTAATTAATTTAATCAATTGATTTGATTGATTTGCTTTGCTTGCGCATAGGATTGCTTATTTTTCTTAGTTTTTTTGGTGATTTGCATATTGTGTTTCAATTTAGCTTGGAATTCAATCGGAGGCTCATGAGGGTACGCAAAAAATATTTTATACTTAAGTTAATTAAATTTTTTAGGCTAACATATAAACTCTAATGATCTTAGAAGTAAGCTCAGGATCACCGAGAGGCTTGCACTCATAGGAGATTTAGATCCCACAACCACTTAAAAAAAAAAACAATTTTCAAAACTCAAATAGTATTCTTTGTTAAAATTAAATCAACATGGATCATTATCGTTGTGTTTAGAAGATCAATTAGTAAGTGATATTTTCTTCCTTTGGGAAGACATATCCTTTATTATCAAGACTCTGAATATAAAATTAATGATCTCTCATCCATATTGTAATAGTTAAATATAAATAGAATGTTATTTTGACCCTTTGGGGCCAGTGTAGTTCTTCCTTGAATTTGACTATCATATCCTAGATGAAATTTTCAGTTTCACTATTTGAACCCACCATGGAATGATATCTTCTCCTCCTGAGGTAATATATCGCTCATAATGATGTGTTTGATTTTGAGGCTAAAATCCTAATTAAAATTCCCCAAAGAAACCTAAAACTTTTCAAAACTTACTTTTTCAAACCTTTCAACCCCAAACAAGAAGCGGATACCTAATGGTCCCATAAATTCTACTTGTACCGAAATGTGTTAACTTTTCACAAAACCTCTTAAATTTGGAGAAAATTAAGATATTTAAAGCATAATAATATATATCTTATAGTGAAGATATTTTATAAATTAAACTTACAATGTTTCCTAAAATACTATTTAACTTGGTCAAATTATGGTCTATTATAGGGGGGATGGGCAACTCTCTCCATACTAGTAGCTTAGTTCTACACACTCAGCATAAGAGATGTTTGTTATGAACTTATATGTTACACAATTTTTTGGACATATATATTTTTAATTTTTAGCTAACATATTATATTTTATTATAAAAAAAGTGCTGGGTAGAGCGACCACTATCGTGGAGTGGAATACTCACACCCACCAGCATCAAGAGGATCAATAATGAGCATATTAACAAGTAAGGAAAGCTTAAAGTATTAGAACTTATATAATTATTATGAATTTTAGTAACCTGGATATAATTATTACATGTTCATTTCATATTTTTCAAGAGGGTTATACATGACTTTGAGAGAACCATGCTACAATTGGTGAATATTCCTCTATGGGGTTGACTCAGTATTTAGATTATAGTACCTAGTCACAGACAGTGAATAAGATGTAGAAGTGGAGAGTTTACTGGTTAGGTTAGCAAGCTTATGCATTTGAGGAGGCACAGTCGACAGGTACATTGGACTATCTAGGTAGCGAGCAAGAGTTAGTGAGATAGAAGGTTTTTGTCATGACAGAAGACCAAAAGTAAATACAAAAAATACAAGCTGAAATGCATATGCAAAAAAACTAAATACATGATTAGTTGAGTAGATTAAAGGAGTGGTTTCCTGATGAGTAGGCTGTAGTGGCTGAGGAAAGTGAAGAGATAGAGGAGGATTAGTGCTAGTTTTAGGGATCTTGCTGATATATGCATTTATCATGTTGAATTTAAAATTTGTTTTACAATATATTTACTTTATTCATATGTTAATGAAATATTGTGTTATATATATAAAATAAATTTTATTGAATTTGTGATTTTGTTATTATATTTTGTATGATTAATTTACTATGCTTAATTGCATTATTATATGACGTTCCTCCCAAGATAATTGTAAGAGAATCCAAGCAGCAGAAGGGGGATTTTTTAAATGCAACAGTTTTTTGGTAGATATTCTGCCAGAAATAACTCTGTATAGGATTCTGACATCTTTTTAAATGAAAACTATTATTATCTTACTACATTTTTATACATCATTTATGAGCTAATTATTGGTACTCATGAGAAGGATCAAAATCACATAGCCAACGAATTTATGATTCATAACAATTAATTATTGTCACATATTTTAATATAATTAGATTATTTCATAATTTGTATATTAAATGTAAAACCATTATAATTTTTTATTTGCATATCTTAATCAATTATTTTGAAATGGCAATAAAGATAAAAGTTTAGATGTTATATGAGAATTTACATATGAATTACGGCTTATTTTTCACTTTTTTCGACCGCGATCGTTGTATATAGAGGTGTCAAAATGGGTTTTCAGGTCATCTTTTGGTTAAACACAACCATGACCTGCCTTTATTTGACTGAAGCATAATTCGTCCCATTTAACCCGAACTCGACCCGGATGGGTTTCGGGTCAACCTGACACGACCCGGAAACCCGGTGTTTAAACATATGAATGAATTAACATTTTATAAGTTTTTTTTATATTTCAAGTTATGTAAGACGCTAAGACTAACAAGTAATAAAGCAACCTAACGATCCTAACTTTTGGACCATTTTTGCAGTTTGTTTTTCAATCTCAGCAACAACCAAATGAGCCAATAGCCACACATCTAATTATGACACAAGGGGATCAACCACCAAAAGAGACACAAGAAGATTAACAATAGTAAAAGACTAAAGGGAAAGAATTCAAAAAATCACTAATTTATAGGTTACAAATTACAATTCTTTCAAAAGTTAGTTGTATGAATTACAAATTACAAATTACAAATCAAATTATAGTAATTACAAATTTGAAAAAATAACTAAAGAATAATGTATTCAAATAAAATTAACTACAATAAATAAAATGGTTAAATATATAGAATTTTAAATAATGACATAGTGAAAACTAAAAAGCTTAAGTAAATAGATCAAATTAACCCTCCAACTCATTAGCATTCAGTAAATATTGAAATGTGAGTGAATAATGAATAATTATATTACCATCCAAGGAGGCAATTTGTGTCAAGCTTAGATAGTATATGTCTAAAATTCTAAATTTTGAAATATATAGTATATTCTCGGTTTAAGATAACATAAATATCACCTGGTTCCAATAGTATTTACCCCAATGGATTCTCACTTTTAGTTTACAATGTTTCTCATCATTGCTTTAGCTTTCATAGCTTAACAAACATTCAACAAAGAGATACATATCATAAATTCAATCAATAGCCAACCAGTGAACCTAGACCTGTCAATATTGGGCCCGACCCGAAAACCCGATCAGAAAATTTCGGGTTTGGGTTGACCCGAACCCGAAGGTTTGGTTCCTGAAAACAGACCCGTTTTAAAAATCGGGTCGGGTTCGGGTTGACCCGGAAACCCGGGAATAACCCGAAATGACCCGCTTCCGGCTGCCCCTACCCGGAATGACCCGCTTCCCGGCTGCCCCGCTGCCCGGACGCGTCACATTGGGTCCTGACTTCCGACGCCAACTGGCCAAGCCAGTTCCGCGCCGTCCCGAGGCCAGGCCAGACTGGCCAGTGGCCAGTTCCGCATGCGTTGCCGAATGCCGGCTTGACGCGTTGCGTTCCGAGGCGGCCAGGCCAGGCATCCCTGGCCAGTTCCGCACTTCCGCGCGCGTTTCCGCGCTGCGTCCCGAGGCGGCGACGCCGGCGAGGCCAGGCGGCGGGCGGCCCAGGCCATTTCCGCGTCGCCGACGTCCGCATTTCCGCATCCACGGGTCAGGTCGGGTTGACCCGAACCCAATGCGAGTCAGGTTCGAGTCCAGAAAATCGACCCGTTTGCAAAACCGGGTCGGGTCAACCCGAACCCGAATAGTGCTGGGTCAGTTTCGGGTTCGACCCGAACCCGACCCGTAACCCGAAATTGACAGGTCTAAGTGAACCAGAGAAACTTAAAATAAATAAAACATCATCATTAGAAACAAAAGAATAGTCATATGAGGCCTTAAAGTGTAACTTCCATCAACAACATCATATTTTAGGAAAACTTATAAGCAAAGAACAAATAATACTGCAAGCATAAGAGGCTACATGAACGTCAGAAACTATGTCTGAGGTATCCAGGAAGTTAAAAAAATAAAATGTAAGTCTTGCAATAATTCAAAAATGATAGAAATAATATTTGCTTGTACTAACTCAATAACATATAAGATTATGACTGGCAAACTAAGCAAACTTAACAAACTAATATGCATATATGCATACGATATAAAACATACCCTTCTAAATGATGAAACTAAAATTCCCTTCTACAAAATGGTGAATGGTTCATCGTTCATCGTTCATCGTTCATACAACATACCCCATACATTACTCATTAGTACACAACCATTATTGTATAACCAATTAACCATATCACTAATATAAGAGATGAGTTTATAAGAAACAGTAAACGTTTAAACCAAAGAAGCATAAGTCTATAACAGATTAACTACAAACTAATATGCATATATGTATATAATATAAAACATACCCTTCTAAATGATGAAACTAAAATTCCCTTCTACAAAATGGTGAATAGTTCATCGTTCATCGTTCATACAACATACCCCATACATTACTCATTAGTGCACAACCATTATTATATAACCAATTAACCATATCACTAATAGAAGAGATGAGATTATGAGAAACAGTGCACGTTTAAACCAAAGAAGCATAAGACTATAACAGATTAACTACCATAACTATATAACCATAAGATGAATAGTATAATTACCACTCAGTACCTTAGGTAGTCAATAGAGATCAAATCATGAGAAGGTCTAAATAATTCACCATCCTAAATCCTAAACTAATTGAGAAGTATATGTGCATAATAACAAGAAAAGAATAACATTTAGCACAGATGGGCACAGATAACATAGAGATTGAGACGATCAGAACTAAAAATCATTCACCATTTTATCCCAAACAGGTAAATAATTAAACACTAAAATAGACTTGTTGCGTCCAGGAATATTCACGGCGGTAGAAAAATTTAAAGTTTATCGTCTTAGCGTTGTACGAAAATCCGGCACGCAATCAGATAAGGGAGAAGGTCTAGCATTTATGAGACACCAAGATTTTTACGTGAAAAACTCCTAAAAAAGGGGAAAAACCGCGGGGCCTAGCCCAGTTTGAATGAATCCACTAGTATTGTAATTGATTACAAATGAGGCCCTTCATTTGAGGAAGGTATGTGTTTGATGTACATTATATGGAGTACATTACATGTTGGGAATACAAAGAGTCACTGTTGACATATTCGCTTTGTTGGAATGACTGTAATCGGCTGACGTCAGAGGTCGGAAGGATTGTAGTCGGCGGACGATGTAAATCATACCCTACCGTAGTCAGCTGGCGAAAGAGGTTGAAAGGACTGTGTCTGACGATGAAGGTTAGAAGGACGGCGTCAGGGAGAAGTCTAACAATTGGAAGAAATCCATCTTCGAATAAACGTCCAGCGAAAGTCTGATAATGGTAGAAGTCCAGTATCGGGTAGAAACTTGGCGAAGAGTGAAGGTCTGGAGTCGGGCATAAGTCTGACATCTGTTGGTGGACGAGGAGAACTCCGGCATTATTTTGGCGGAGTTTCGGCGTCAGGAGGGAAATCTGTCGTTAATTGGGAAGAATTTAAGCATTACATGGAAGTTGGGCAAAATTTCGGCGTTCTCCCGAATATCGCGCAGAATCCCGACGTGTTCGGGTGGTGGGAAGAACTCCGGCGGTGGTCGAGGAGGAGCTGATTCTCCTTCCCCTTCTCTTCTCCTTCTTACTTGAGCCCCCCTCAAGATAAATGAGGGGTCTATTTATAGATTTTCTAGAGTGGCATGGCTTGTAAATAGGTATGAGATCAGGGGCAAATAGGGAGTGTTTGAATAGACGGTTGATATTGAATCCTTCAATCATACACCATTCGTTGGACATTTGAAGGTCTTAGTGATGTAGGAATTTGGCGATCTTGAGTTCGTTGTATTCGTCTCGTCGAGCCGCTCGATTCGACTATAAGCTCGTTAAAATCGGAGACCTTTTGGTAATTCAAATTGTGGTACAAACTTTCCAATAGCACTTCGGGTGCTCGATTTGTGCTCATTTGGGCTCAGAATGAGTGAATTTAGTTTCGTTGGGTTCGTATTTCTGAGACGCTCAGTTTGAGTATAAGCTCACTGAAATCGGAGTTCAGGTGATTCCGGATTTAATTTTTGAAGTTTCCGGGTTGGTTTTTGCCTCGAGATTCATGCTTGATTAAGATAATTTCATGATGACGTACCAAGACTATTAGAAAAAAAATGTATATCTTTGCAAATTGCAATAATCATACAATAGCTTATAAAATGTACAGTAAAAAGCATAACATGAACACTAAAATTGTTATTTAAAAAAACTAGAAAACGATAAATTGAAAAATCCTAAAATTCTAATTATTAGTGCATGTCGTTGAAAAACTAAAAAATGAGGTGAAAGAACTTGAATCCCATGAACCTCCAAAACCATTAACACAAAAATAGTAAAAAAACCCTCAAATATTAAATAGGCAAAGAGATACAAACAAATGAAAAATATATTCGGCTTAGAAATTCGATGGTGACAAACTAAAGAAGGTGCAGAGTATGAGATTTTAGGCACTTACAGCTACTGTAGAACTAACAACAACAATAATAACAACAACATCAAGCCTTTATCCCACTAGGTGGGGTCGGCTACATGAATCTTTTTTCTCCATTGTGTTCTATTAAAAGTTAAATTCTTATTTAAATCTAATAAAGAAAGGTCATTCCTAATATTTTCTAACCAAGTCTTTTTAGGCAAGTCTCCATCTTTCTTAGCATAAGTCAATAATACCTCTACTCTCCTAATCGGGTCATCGGAAGGCCACCATTTTATGTGACCAAACCATCTAAGGCGACTCTCTCTAATCTTATCTTCTATTGGAGCTATTCCAATCTTTTCACGTATATGCTCATTTCGTATCCTATCTCTAAGGGTAAAGCCACTTAGACCTGTCAATATTTGACCCGACCCAAAAACCCGACCCGGAATTTTCGGGTTTGGGTTGACCCGAACCCGAAGCGGGTCGGGTTCAGATCTGGGAAACCGACCTGTTTGCAAAAACGGGTCGGGTTCGGGTTCGGGTTGACCCGACGGGTTGCCGGGTCAACCGAAAACCCATTTAATTTAAAAAATTTTGATTCCTGCCCTTGCCCGCTGCCCCAGCCGGAGCTGTCCGCTGCCCTAGCCCGCCCTGCCCGCTGCCCGCGTCCGCTGCCCAGCATCTGCTGCGGCGCTGCCTCGAGCGGTCGAGCCCGCCTGCCCAAGTCCCGACTGCCTCGAGCCGCCTGCCCCGCCTGCACCGAGGCCATCAGGTCGTGTCACGCCATGTGGCCCGCCGCCCGTGTCCGCGCAGCGGCAGTTCTGCGCCACATTGGGCTTCCGGCGTCCGACGGTTCCGTGTCCGGCGTCCAGCGGGACCAGCAGTTCTGCGACAGTTCCGCGTCCGGCGTCAGGCTTACGCGGGTCGGGTCGGGTTTACCCGAACCCGAAGCGGGTCGGGTTTGGGTCCAGAAAATCGACCCGTTTGAAAAAACGGGTCGGGTCGACCCGAACCCGAATAGTACCGGGTCAATTTCGGGTTGACCCGAACCCGACCCGTAACCCGAAATTGACAGGTCTAAAGCCACTCATCCACCTGAGCATCCTCATCTCTACCACACTTAATTTTGTATTATGACAGCTAATGGAGAACCTAGCTTTTAATCGACGCAGATTGTAATCAGATTAATCTCGAGTTTTCAGGTCAATCAAAACCGACCAAATTTTAAAAACTGGCCGCATTACTAAACTTGAACCTAACTCATATTAAAAATAGGTTAATCTGAACTTAAAATTTTTTAGATGGGATCCAGCCAGATTTTCAATCGGGTCAGGTACACCCTGGTTGTATTCGCAGTTCACAGCAGTCCACGTAGACATCAATGTTCGCGTACACTGTTTGCCAAATGGAACGAGGCCTGTGTGCCTAACGATAGACGTACCCTGTTTGCTCTTAGTCCTCTGGCAGTGGTACCCCACGTCACGGGCGTTATGTTCGCCGTTGTGATGGTGACGTTCACGCAAAACGAGAATTAACGACGCTATCCTTGCCGTTATGTTCCAGCCTGTCTTTTCTATTTTCGTAGTCAGTTTGGAATTCTGGGAAAAAGCCGACCGGAGCCGATCCGATCCGGTCGAATTCCTTTCACGGAGAAATGAAGGACTGCGGCTTACCCGTTCCCGAAGAGAGAGATTGTCAGCTGGCGCAACGCGAAGCCCGCAGGATGGGCAGACCAATCCATGTGAATCTCCACGTGGCAAAATTTTGCTGGACGGTGGTCCCCTAAACAGCCGTTGCCGTTTTTTTTTTTTTTTTTTTTTTTTTTTTTTTTTTTTTTTTTTGGACATTTAGGCCATTTGAGGCAAACTCACACACACAACGCATACACATGGACTCAAACCTTGTACCTCTTAGTTTGAAGCCTAAGCTCTCAACCAATAGGCCAAGGGGAGTTGTGTACCATTGCCGTTCTCGATGCGTGCTTCGCGGCATTTTGTTTAATTTTTTTAAATGTCTTTTTTTTTATAATTTTTAAATATATTTTTTAAAATTAATGAAATTTAGAAAAAAATAATGTTATATAAATTTTAAAACCAAATTAAAAGGTTAAACTCTTTTTATGAAATTAACTAGAATATTTTATTTAATTAAATATATTATATAGTTAATGGGTTGGATTCGGTACAAAAGTTATATATATTTATATATTTACATTTTTTTTTTTGAAAAATGATAAATAAGTAAATATTAAGATTTAAATTTTTGATAGGTAAATATATAAGAATTTTGTGATATGTATATAAATATGTAAAAAAAATTTGAGAGAAGCTCTCCACAAAGAGAATGGTTACAAATACAAACATGGTATATATTTTTTATTTTTGTTAAAGAAATTTTTTTTAATTAGAAATATTATAAATACAATATCATGATACATTAAATATACATCACAAACTAAAGTACATTGCAATATTATCAACTAGAAAAGATGTTGCTCTTTTGTGGTAGTCTTCTACCATAATATTTGTTAAGGTAATACTAATTAAGAAGGGGCATCAAATGGGGCTCAACTCTACTCGGTAAAAAATAAGGTTCAACTTTTGCAGGGTTTCAAAAGATGCATGTGATTAAAATAGATGATCGATCATGTTATTTGTGTTTTTTAGTCTTAGAGAATTCCCTACAAATAATGCAATTCTAAATAAAGCATATTTTAAGTTTTGGGTCAATGTTTCCCACAGGAGCAAGCTCCTAAGATTAGTTACAACACAAGCATATTCAAGGACATTCACTTTTAACGAGTTTTGCTTTCATTTAGTTTTTTTGTGTATTCATGAGTGGGTACATAGTGATTTGTTCCAATACAGAACCAGAAGTATAACAAGGCTTATATGCGTAAAAATGAGATAAGTCAATTAGACTCTAAGGCTTAGAAAATAGCAACCTCAATATAAGTAGGGTTATATAAGATAATAGGATTATAAGGTTCAAAGTCTATTTTGTGAGGGCATCATTTGGATGTATGTGGAAGGTAACGATGTGCCTATTGGGAAAATGACACACAGTCATGGAAAGATGATTAGGGAACCTTAAATAATAGGTATGAAGAAATATTCTTCCTAAAGGGAGCTTATAAACTTTAAAAAATTAATATTATCCTGACTTAAGGACACTTAAGGAAGAAGCTTAAGAATGAAAGCTCCAAAGTTGATGAGATTTATGTTCAAGAACATCAAATGACTATATCATTAGAATAACCCAAATAGTGGCTATCATAAGCTATAAGGTAGTGTTAACAATCTCATGAGGTTTATTAACATCTTTGAAAAGTGTAGTGGTCTGTTTAACAATAAAAATAAGAGCTACTTTATTGTGTCTAGTAAGGTCTACAATAATTGCATTAACACTATTCAGCATAACACTTATTTTGTTAAAGGGTCTTTACCTATTAAGTACTTAGGGGTCCCTCTCTACAAGGGTGGAAATAAATTTTTTTTATTTGATGATCTTATTACTTCTGTGCAAAAGAGGCTCCTCTCTTGGGATTCTAATTTTCTTACTTATGGTGGTAGATTAACTCTTATTAAAAGTGTCTTATGCGCTTTACCTGTTTATTCTTTTCAAACCTTGCAACCTACGCTTATAGTTTTTAGTAGAATTGAGAAATTAATCAAAAAGTTCTTTTGGCATGGTTCTAATGGGAATTCAAAAATTATTTGGTCCTCGTGGGCCAATTGTTATGGGGTTCTGAATGAAGGTGCTTTAGGTTGTAAGGATATGTTGGATTTATCTCATGCTTTCTCCTTTAAATTGTGGTTTAATTTTTGTGCTAAGCTTTCTCTTTGGTGCAAATTTATAAATGATAAGTATTGTGTGGGTAAGCATCCTTCTATGTGCTATTACAAAGCTGGGGACTCCATAGTGTGGAAAAGACTTTATAACATCAAGTGGAGTGCGGAACCCCATGTTAAATGGGGGCTTAGTAGAGCCAACATATTATTCTGGCAAGACCAATGGCTTGGAGGTATGTCCTTTGATTCCATTTTTAATTCTATTTCCACAGCCACTACTAAAATTGCCTCTTTTTCACCGATAACACTTGGGATTATACCAAACTAGCTGACAATCTTTTGGAATCTTATTTTCAAAATTATTAATTTGCCCAATAACACTGATTCTGATGATTTGCTTTCATGTGATTTGTCTCAAAATGATAAGTTTAATTTAATGGATGCTTGACATATGTTTATGTTAAAAAAGCTATTAAGAAGGTTTTTGTTATGATTTGGCATAAAAGTATCTTGAAGACCATCTCTATTTTTATGTGGAGAATTTTTCATAATTATATCCCTTCCTATGACAATTTGAGGAAAAAAGGTTTCATTATTACTTTGATGACATTTTCAAGTTAAATGTTTTCAATGTTAATATGACTATTAAAACTCTGCTTGATGTTTGGTTCATCAATTCTAAAGAGCATATCATAAATAGTATTCCTTCCTTGATTTTGTGATACATGTGGTTTGCTAGAAATAATGCTAGGTTCAATAACACTTGCATGGATGCCTATCATATTATTAAGAATATTAAGGACAAAGTTTTTAAACTGTTTCAATGCCAAGCTTCTGACCTCAAAGAATTTTAAGAATTATTTTTTTGTTGCCCGTCACTTTGGTATTATTCTGCAGACTAGTTGCTACTTGGAGGATTCTAATTTGGTGTATTGGATATATAAAACCCCTACATAATACTTTTAAGCTTAATATGGATGGTTATATTAAATCTAATGCATTTGAGTGTGTTGGTATTATTAGGGATGACAAGGGTGATATGGTTATGGCTTTTTCTAGTCCATTGGAGAAGTGCTTTGTTGTTAGTGTTGAGCTTTCTGCCATTCTTAACGGCCTTAAATTATGTTTCTCGCTTGGTATTACCAATATTTGGATCGAAGTGGATGCCACGTCCACTATTTATTTTCTTATGCATCAGTCAAATAGTGTTTTTAATATGGAGTTTTTCCATCTTATTAGAGAAATTAATTAGTTGTTGATGTTTGTTTACTTCTTTATGTCTCATGTGCATAGGGAAGGTAACGTGTGAGCCGACTGGCTGGCGAATTTGGGTTGCATGTTAGATAGTCTTACTAATCTTTCCAATTCTAATATTTCTTAGATTCTTAAAGGCATGATTAGGTTGGATAAAATGGGATTGCCTTGTATTATAAATTAGCTTCATGTTGTGGTTTCGTTGTTTGCTGGTTTGGGTGGGTTGTTTTGTCTTGATGACTTCTGGTTATGTGGTTCTGTTGGTGTTGGCCTTGTGTTGACCTCATTTTTGTATGAGGTCACTTGGATTACTCTTGATCCTAAATCGATTTAATTTTCAAATTAATTTAAATTCTAGGATCTTCCTAAATCTTCCTAGAATCCTGACCTTAGGATCTATACTAGGATTCTTCTAGAGCTTAGACCTTAGGAGCCACTCTAGATCCTAAACTTCTTCTAGATTTCAAGTTCTAGGAATTTCTTAGCCTATAGGATTCTTCTAGATTCCTAATTTTAAGATCTATTCAAACCATAGGATCTACCTAGATCTTAGGTCAATCAAACCAAATCCAAGGTCCAAAGGTTTTGTCCTAAAGGCCTTTTCCGTTGAATTTTCAAACACTTTGAAACCTAGTCAAATGACCTCCGATTCAGAGTCTGTCAGTTACATACTGATGGGACATGTCTCTGGAGGCAACCCTCCAAATTTGAGCCCATTCCGAGGTCTCTAACCTCAAAAACTTAATCGAAATCCATAGGCTGTAAAACCTTCAAATATTTACAGCCTATGCCACTGGACTTGTCACTTTGAAGATTCTGACCTTAGAGCCTTCACCAAAGCCTCTAGTCACTTCCAGACCTTTAATCTTAATATGTTGAACATTAAATTGCATTTTGGTTGATCCATTTTGACCCCCAGTTGACCAGGGGTCAAAATGACCAAAATACCCCTTAAGGGCTCAAACGGTGATTTTAAACCAAATGAACTCCGAATTGAATGCAATCACTTGCAGCAAGTTTTAAATGTCATTTCAAACCTGTTGGACCCATTCTGAGGCCTTGGGTCAACCTAGTTGACCAAGTCAACCTAATTGACCCAAATGGCCCTCTAAGGGTCCAAACAGGTGTTTTGACCCAAATGACCTCTCTAGGCAATCCAACCACTTCCATTGGTCTTAAAATATCATTTCAAACCTGTTGAGCCCAAACCCACACCTTGGTTCAACCTGGTTGACCAAGTCAACCTAGGTTGACCAAACAGGCCCTTAAGGGCTCAAATAGGGATTTTGATCAAATTGACCTCCCCAGACCTAGGGACCACCCTCAATGGTCTCCAAATACCTTTTCAAACATGTCCAAACTAGACTCACACTTTGGTCCAATCTGGTTGACCTAGTCAACCTAGGTTGACCAAAATCAACCTTTAAGCCCTTTTATTTTGAATTAAATTCCAAATGCATTTAAATCTTGAGCAAATCCTATCCAAGGTATTTTAATTAATCCCTTAAGTGGCCCTAGCTGCCACATCACCTGTTGTTGACCAGTTGACTGGTCAACATGGTCAACAAATCTATTTAAGAGGTTTAAATGCCCATTTGGCTTGACCCAAGCTAACCCATTCCTCCCCTTAATCCATTCCAGCAATCCCATTTAATTCCTAGTGCCCTTTCCATGCCACCTCAGCTGCCACATGGCATGGAGACCAGTCAAAGAGTCAAATCATGCTTTGGAATGGTCCAATGTGGTCAAAACTTCATTTAAACCTAATCACCCTTTAATCCACACTCATATAACTGCTGGAATGTTCTCTAGAACCTTCCTAGAGTAATCCTTAGCCATTAGATCAAGATCTAACAGCTCCTATTTGATTCCATATGGACAAAAGGCCAAAATAGGCTTTCCACCTAGGCTGTCCTCTTGTCCTTGATTCCATCTGCTCCTAACCACCCTAGGGACAGGTGGCTTGATCTTAGGAACCCTCCCATTCAATCACAGCCTTTCATTTGGCTTTGGAACAATTGAATAGGGGCAAATGCCCTAAGAGAGCCTCATTCTCAACCTAGAACCTCTCTCTCCACACTCAAGCTATCCAGACGAATATTCTTTTCGTTTAAGCTCCCAAGAGGCTCTTCCACACTTTCAGACCAAAATCCAGCCGGCCAAACCTTGCCGGCGGCGAGTTTCCGGCCAAACCGAAGGCCTACTCCGTCCAAGCCGTTTGTCCGTCGATCTAGGCATTTTCAAGGCAAGGGATCTTCTACAAAAAGGAGCGTGGACAGCCAACAAATGCAACAAATCTTTAAACGGATTAATCCGTCCATTATCAAGGTGAAAATCCCTAACCCTAGTCTAAATCACTTAGCATTAAATAGCTTTTTAATAAGCTCTTTTTAAACGTTAAAATTAACTCCCCAGAAATTCTGTTCGGCTACGAATTCTGTGTTTAAAATTTCATTTAATTTGGACGGGTGAGTTGAGAGAACGAGCCATTTCTTTGGTTAGGGTTCCGTTTCGTAACGTGCATGCGTTGCACGTTTCCTGGACCGTTGATCGCGTGATCAACGGTCCCGATCAAGCTTCTCCGCGGCTTTGATCAGCCGGCCGCATGATCTCGCGGTTATCTTCCCGTCCGACGAGATCTGGGACGTCCGCTCATCTTTGCGGGTTTAAGTGTCCGCCGTCCGATCTCTTTCGACTGAGATCAAATGACGGAATCCCGTCCCCGCCGTCGGATCAAGCTCCTGAAGATCAGACGGTTGCGACGGAGTGCCCCGCTGGTTAAGTGGTGGGACCCGCGTGACCGCCGCCGTCTTCGTGGCCCAGTCATTCGATGCCGCATGTAAGCGCGTGGGACCCTCCCGCAATCATCTCTAATGATTGCTCTGACGGCTGCTTTTGCGCTGGACCAACCCGGACGCGCCACGTGGAGCCGCCGCCGCCAATTGATTAAAAACGGTTTAATTTGATTTTAAATCGTTTTTAATTAATGATTTCTCTTAAAATTTAATTAAAAATTAATTTAAAACTAAAAAAAAAAGAGGTATTTATCCGAAAATTTAAGGTATTAAATTCAAATTAATATTAATATAAAATATTAAATATCTATATTTTTGTATATTAAATATATTTTAAAATATTTTAAATTTTCATTATTCTAATTTAAAATTTAATTAAATTAATTAAAAAGAAATGTTTAGTAAAATTCAAAAATTTATTTTAAATAATATTTTAAATATAGAAACAAATATATTTTTAAAATTTTTTTTTATAAAAATATATATCTAATTTAACTTCAAATTTAATTTAATGTAATATATAATATATATCTTAAATGGTTTAAAAATACTTAGACATTTAAGTACTTAATTACGATTTAATTAAATTTAAATCTAAACACTATTTTAATAACTTAAAATTTCAGAAAATATTTAATGTTTAATTAAGTTTAATTTAGATATTAATTTAAGTATTAATTAATTTGGAATTAGCTAAATTCTTTTAATCTCTTCAAAGCTTTAAAACTTAAAACAAATTCATTTTAAATCATAAAAATTAAAATAATATATTAAAATTATTGAAATTCAAAATATTTTAACTTAACATTAATTGTAAAATTAGGGTACCCATTTATTTTGATTAATTTGAATTATATTAATATTTTAATACTTAATTAAATAGTTAATCAAATATTATGTTAAGTATTTTTGAAAATTGAAATTTATTTTTAAATGATTTTGAAAAATCAGTGGATCTCTCAATCCATAAAATTTTTTATAATATTTTGAATTATTTTATTTTAAAACTTATATGTTTATATATATATAGGTATATATATATACATATATTTTAAAACTATTTCAAAATTATATGTATTTAAATTTTGTAAACTTGAGGGATCCGTTTGAAGTTTTAAACATAGATTGAATATTTGAATAGAATTCATTGGGGAATGATTAGTGAGTGATTATGTTTTAATCATTCACTAATCAAAATTTTGATACCTTAATTACTATCAATCTTTGCATGTTTAGGTTGTGCACACACACACTTAAGGCTCTCCTAGATTTAGGTGTTGAATGTGCTTGTGTATATGTGCATACTTATATGTCAAGTTAAGGGTTAGTTGGAACCTTGATTCGAACTTAATTAACCTAGTGACATCGTTAAGGACAAGAATTAAGGGTATGTTTAGAAAACTTAGAGAAATCCTAGGAATTAGGATATACATTATTTGAACATGAAATTTGAACCACTTGAACATAGTGACATCTATAACCCTTAGAGAAATTTTCACTGAATTTGGAAATCATTAAGACCCTTAATTAATTTTCCTAAGTTTAAGCCTTAATTAAGCTTTTAAACCTTCCCGAAAATGTAATAAATCAAATTTAAACCCAAAAATTATGACCAACCCCTCTAAATGATCATAATTGAACCCTTAATCATTGAAAATTGAAATCAACTTAATTTGACAGCAAATTAAACCTTAATTTAATTTTAAGTGAAATTGAATATTTAATTAATATAATTAATTAAAAAATATTAAAAATTCCAAAAATATCTCAAACACTTGGGAATCTCTCCTTAGGTCATTCCTGACCTTTGGAGCTGATTTCAAGGAGTGGGGACCTCATTTGGAGCAAAATCACAAAAAGGGCCTTTAATTAAGGATTTTTTCAATAATTCAATAATTACCTAAACTTCAAAGCTTCATAACTAATTCAAGAAAAATCAAAATTGAACAAACTCACTTGCATTCAACTCACAATAACTCCTAGTATTTATCAAAAATATTAAATTTCAGAAATCTGTAATATTTCAAAAAGTCAACAAATCGGTCAACTCTAGGTCAAATCTAGTTCAAAACTTCAAACCTTTGTAATAAAATGTAGAAAAATCCGATTTCAACGTACTTACCTTCTAACTGATCGTAGTAAGGTCTAGTATTTTAATAAAATGCTAGCTGTCAAGAATTTAACCTTAATCAAAAAGTCAATTTTCAACCCCTTAATTAAATGATTAAAATATTCCAAAAATTCATAAAACTCAAAATTATTCTAAAACTCCAGAAAATGTTAACTTAATGTTTAAAACACTCAACAAACCTTTTAAAACACAATAACCATCCTAAAGATGAAGTTTATTGGCTGGACTACTCCGGGCTGCGGGGCTAAGTGTCCTAAGGAGGCTGGTTCCTCGAGCCTGGTGGCACAACGCCACGAATGGATTCCAAGGGGTGTTAAACCTTAAAAATAGATTAATTATTAATTATCTAACCTTTTAAAACTTCTAATTTAACTACATTAATTTGGTTTATCGGCTGGACTACTCCGGGCTGCGGGGCTACGTGTCCTAAGGAGGCTGGTTCCTCGAGCCTGGTGGCACAACGCCACGAATCAATTAATGGCATACTTAAATTAATCTAACTTTAAAAATCAGCGATCGAACATTTCTAATAAAATTCATTAATTCTTAAGTCTTAATCAATCTAACTCACTTAATTATATCGGGTACCACTGGGTAACCCAGGCCTACGAGGCTATTAACTTAGCCCCAAGGAAGGTGAAATAAACTTCACGGCCTCGGTGTGAAACAAAGGTGATACCCAACAAATAATTAAATAAATCTTAAAATTAATCTTAAGCCATTAATATTTGAATTCAAACTTAAATCCCTTAAACCTTCCAACCAATCAAACTTTAGATAACTTTAACTAATAATCCTAATTAGGATACATCAAAACCACACGACCTACCTCACACACTTTAGATGGTTTGTTAGGATCACCGACTCTAGTTTTAGGATAGGCCGGTGTTTTACTTTTTGCAGCTGTGTGCCGGATTTTTGAGTTTTCACTGCATGCTGTTTGCTAGCCTAGGATTGATGTGATTGTTTATTTATTTATTGCATTTTATGTTGTAATTGATTGAGCATTTAGATTTTGAATATTAACTGCTTGAGATTGAATATTAATTGCTTGGGACTATAGATATAACTGTTGATTATTAGGATAACCTTGCAGGATCGAGTCTAGATTTTTGTTTTAAATTTGAGATGTAAATTTGATTGAGGTTGTATTTATTTAAAATGGTTTGAGATTGGGATATAAATATCCAATTTGAATTCCAAAGAGGTGAAGACATCCCTAAAGGGGAGAGTCTTCTTCCATTTGGAATTCAAATTAGGATACTTTGCAAATATCCAAAGAGGAAAGATAACACCTCGATCAAGGGGGAGTTTCTTTCCATTTGGATATCCTGAACCGACGAATCAAGATGTTTGTGAGAAGATGAAGGATTGGACAACGAGAAGAATCCCAAGTCTCAAACCCATTTGATTTAGGATTAGAAATCCGGGTTGTAGTCAGTGGTGCCCGGCCACTTTAATTCCTTGTAATTTTTGAGATGTAATAATGAGTGGCATTTGCCATACGGACATTCAATTTGATATATTTAATTTGATTGATTTATTTAAATTGATTGTGCATTAGAGATACCTGATTTTCTAGTCTTCTTACCTGCATGTCGATTTTGATTTGACCTGGAATTTGATCGTAGGCTCTTAAGGACTTAATAAAAATTTTTCTACTTAAATCAAATTAAAAATATTTAGGCTCACATAGAAATTCTAACGAATTTAAGAAATAATCCCGGGACCGCCGGGAGTCCTCATTTCATAGCATTCATTTAAATTCAATCTTTTAATCGAGTCGATTAGCATGCATCATATTAGCAACTAATTTAAAAATCTTTAAATTCTTAATTGCATTTGCTTAGGCATCAAACCCAACATAAGTTTAAGGGACCATTTAGGATCTGCTCTAGATGTCGGTCCCGTTCTCAAATACCTTTCTTAAATAACGTCCCGACCACTCTACATGAAAAGACCGGATACATGTTTTTTAAATCGTTTAGGTGGTTTAGCTGGCTCCCCAATCCAGGCCGGGGTAAGACCAGATTCATATTGCACTAGCTAGGTTCGGGTCACTTTTTAGTACCCAATTTAGACTTAAGTTCTGAGGCTGGCTCGGGCTATAAGACCTCAACCTCCGGGAATTGAATCCCAACTTTCTAATAAAATTGATCACTTAAATGTTAAATCTCTTTCAATCAAATTTAAGCCCAACACTTAAGATAGATTGGAGTGTTTTCTGAAGTAATTCAGAATCTTAAAAACATTCCCTACTCCTCTTCCTTTGACCCCGAAAATAAGTCTTCAATCTTGAACCAATCCCATTTGAAATTCCTACCATTTTCTCCTTTGATATCAATCCTTGAAATTCTTAAATAAAATTTACACCGCTATTTTAATCGAGAGTTTTCGTAGGAAATTCCGATTTTCTACGATGTAATTAACTACGAGGGCTTGCGCTCGTAGGAGATTTAGTAACCCAGAATTGATTTTCAAAATTAACTTTTTCAAAACCCTTAATTAATTATCTTTGGGGAAATTTAAAACTTTGAAATTCGAACCCATTAGGGAATGATATGTTCGTCTTTCGAGGCGATATATTGTTCATAATAGAGTGTTCAATTTCAAAATTCCAAAATTTAACATTCCCAAAGAAAATTAATATATTTTCAAAAACTATATATATATACTTAAATAAATATATTTTTTAATCAAAACAAAAATGGCGACTCCGCTGGGGATTTATCTCTCTCTCCATCTTTAATAGCGGTTTGAATTTTATTGAATCGGTAGTCTTAACTACCTTTCTCTCCATTGGTCCCTCTACCCATTTCTCCCTTGGGTGAGTGTGGCCAACTCAATTAAAACATGTTAAACGAGAGGTGAGTGTAGGAAACCTCCCTTTAAATCGGGCTTTGACATTTTGCCTCCAAATTATTTGGTAGCGCGAAAGAGTCAAGCCGAATCCTTCTGTATATGTTGCAAACTCGCATGCAAAAAAATATATAGCATGCTAAGTTTTACAATTTACAGAAGACCCTTTAATTTCAAAATCATAGATTTCAATCTTTTAAGTAAAATTCAATCTTTTTCAAATCCTGATTGATTCCTATATTCTATCACTACATATAGAATCATAGCTTTTATAATTCAATATGTGTGAAAGAATATAAACACCTTCAAATTCAACTCAAAAGATTAATCTTTTTGGCAAAGTTAAGCTTTGACATTTCACTCTCGAACAGTTCGTCGGAGTGAAAGAGTCGGGTTGACTTGTTGGAATCTCCCTCTGTAAATTTGTTAACCTTTATGTTGAACACGAGTTCAACATATTGAGTTTCAAAGTAAAGAGAGATTCTGCCAGATTTTTGAGCTTTCAAAACTTACCCAAAATCTTTCAAATCAATTTCAGTCATCGTTGTTATATGTCTTCTATGACATTATGTTGTAGTTGAACATATGCAATGTGAATCCAAAACTTTTCAATCAATTCTGGGCTCTAACATTTCACCCCCAATTTACTTGGTGGGATAAAAGAGTTGAGCCTAGTTCCTCGATCGGATCTTCAAGTTACTTTTGCAAACCTGCACATTCAAATAAAAATCAATGTGTTGAGTTTCAAAGTTTGAAGAAGATCTGTTCAATTTCAACCTCAAATTTAAATCCAATCTTAAGTTCAAATCCAAATTTAACTTTAAGTTCGAGTTCAATCTCGACCTTAAACTCAAGTTTGATTTCAACGTTAAATCCAACCTTGAATTTGATTTTACAAATTCAAATTTAAATTTTGACATTTTGCCCCAAATCAATTGGTGTAGCGAAAGAGTCAAATTCAAGTCTTGATTTTCATTCGTCAATTTTATGAACCACCGTGTTCAGTGTAGACTGAATATGATTGAGTTATAAAATTTTGAATGAAGTTAATCAAACTTAAAATCAAATTCAATTTCAAATCACTAATTCAAATCACCTTCTTTTAATTCCAGGAAATTGAACACTCAAATGGCTGGGAAACTTGTCTTCTCACTGAATGGAGATGTGCCTGTAGAAGAAATTCTTAATGGCAATTTAATTCAGTACGAGATGAAATTTCAAGACCTCAAGATTTCAGTTAATGGGGAAACACTGATTGATCTGTCTTCCACGATACTAGGGAAGTCTCCTTTAGTTGAGATTACTTTAGGGTCAAGAGTTGACTCTCCCATCTCCAAGATGGAGGTTGTTGTCGCCCCTGTACCCACTGTACTCTTTACTCAGGAGAATCAAAACCAAAAGTCAATAATGACAAACGAGCTACCATCTCAGTCTGAGATCGGGTCAAATTCTAGCACACCTGTCGTCGGTAGGAACAAGATGAAGAATTACCTTCGAAGAGCCAGGAAAAGGAATCTTAAGGCTAGAAAGACTGTTGAATTTGAAGCCTTAGAGAAGATCGACTTCGAGGCCAATCGAGAGTTCGTTGCTCCTTCTACGTACCCTCTCCTTGCACAAAGGAGGGAGGTTGTAGATACGAGAGTGCGATCTTCAATACACCTACTTGACTACTACACAGAAAGACTCGAGCAAGAAAGAATTGAGCAATCACCAACATTAGGCTATAGGCCCCCAACTGAAGGTTATGATCCGTCCACTCTACTAGAAGATGTTAGGGCACGTTACTATACGTGTCCCACTACATCATCTGCAGAGGAGGAGGAGTAGAAACCACTCGGGGTGCCACTCTCTTAACTACTAGTTCAGTGGTAATTTGAGAGAGGGAATAATCTAAGATTGTGTCAGATAGTGATACCGTTGAAATATAACTTTAACGGGGCCCTATCGCGATTAATCTTTTGATTATAATAATGTCATGCTTTCTAGGGATGTTGCAGATCCTATAATAGTCTCTCTTTTCAAAGAGATTGTAGGAATTCAATTCCATGTTGACAAGGGTCTTGCCACCTAGACTTGCAACTTCTTAAGGGAGTTTTCCAATTTCTCAAGTGTATTAAATCTTGATTTTCAAGATAGTTGATTCACCTTTCTAATAGAAATTGACCTCTACCTTAAGTCTTAAGCTGGAGAGAGTTGTAGTTGACTCCATCAAATGTTTGAATACCCCTCCCTCCCACCGCTTCTGTGGGTTAAATTAACCTTTGAATTAAAATTTGTCTCAAATTCAAGTTGATTCTAGAAATGAAAATTTTATCAATCTTCTAGCAATCTTCTATCTTAATAGGAGATTCAGGCATGCTTTGAATCTATTCAAAGATTTCCCTAGTCAAGTCGACATTCTTGTCAAAAAGATTGAGTGTGCTTTGAGGATTATTCTTCCTTGTATAAGAGAACGAATTTCTTCTCTAATACTTGAGATATAATCCCAGCATTCAAAATAAAAAGATCAATCAATTTAAGGTATTTGAAGAAAGTGGAGCCTCTTCTTGAATTCAATTGAAATCAAAAGATGCGCGAATGCGCCAAAAATTAAGAAGTGCACGAAGTGCACCGAAAGTCAAAAGATACGCAAATTGCGTCACTATAAAAAGAGAAGAAGAGTAAGATGGCTTCCTTCCTTTAAATCCTTAAATCTTAAAAAAAAATTGATCATCTTAAATACTTGACTTTGAAAATCTTAATTCTAGATTCTTCACCACGCATGAATTATCTATCGGATAGAAGAAAGTCGTGCAAGAAAATTGAAAAGAGCAAATTTCTACTTTCAACTTAAACTCTTTGAAGTTAATTTTAATTCAAAATTTATTTAAGGGAGACCCCAGTTTAGTTTGTACGAAACTTGGTCTGGGTCAACAAAACCTAAATCCTTAAATCCTTTCTGATTAATCGGAGTCCACTCTACTTCTCTCTGCACTTCTAAATTTGTTCCCACATGTCGTTCCGACAAGGTCCAAAAAGTTAGAGGAAATTTCTTAATAGAAAGATCAAATCTTCTACTCCTGAAAAGAATTCAAATTATGTTCTTGAGAAATGTGTGTAAGTCCTTACACATAGGCATCTTTTCCTTTAAAGCCTTTTCAACAAAATTACACTCTATAGTGGGTCCAAGATCGAACCCCTTTAGAGGAGTATTTTGCAATGCTGGAAATTGCCGTTCAAGTTTAAACCACGACTGAGCAGAGTGCCCGACTCCAATTTGAGGAGCTCGAGGCCTTGTAGAGCTTTATCTTTAAAGCTCAATAAAGCTCAGAATTGTCTGAAGCCTGAATGGTTAAAGCTCGTGATAAGATAGAGCAACTTAGAACCCTCCAAGGAGGAGACTTGGTCTAGGTTCTTTGGATGCATATCTTAGCCTACCGAGAAATCGGTGGAGGAGCTTGAGCCAACTTAAGAGTGTCCTCCTGTCGTTGAGACGATCTTTGAGAAAAATTCAAACATTAATTGATCAACCCTGGAGAATGCCACCTAATATTTTTAAATGTTAGGGAGGCTCTTCAGGAAGTACCATGCCAGATGAGTGTCAAATTCAAAGTCAATAAAAAGTCTTCGAATTTCCTGGATTTAAGAAATTTCTTAATTCAAAATCAAACATTTGAAACTCTCAAAATTCATTTTTTAAAAAATCAAATTCAAACACATTCAATTCAAAATCAAATCAATTCAAATTCAAAACTTTCAAATCTCAAATTTTAAATTTTTAAGCCCAATCCTCTATGTAGAGCAAGTTTCCTCTACATACGATCAATTTAAGTCCGATCCTCTGTGTAGAGCAAGTTTCCTCTACATACGATCAATTTAAACCCGATCCTCTGTGTAGAGCAAGTTTCCTCTACATACGATCAATTTAAACTCGATCCTCTGTGTGGAGCAAGTTTCCTCCACATATGATCATCCAGACCCGGTTCTTTGTGTAGAGCAAGTTTCCTTTCCACTAGACCGTCCGTTAGTGGTGGAGTATGCCCTCTGTGGCACCACCCTAACATTTGAGTTAAAAACGATTAGTGGTGGAGCGTGCCCTTCGTGGCGCCATCCTAATTCGTATCCGTTAGTGGTGGAGCATGCCCTCTGTGGCACCACCCTAACATTTGAGTTAAAAGCGATTAGTGGTGGAGCGTGCCCTTCGTGGCGTCATCCTAATTCGTATCCGTTAGTGGTGGAGCATGCCCTCTGTGGCACCACCCTAACATTTGAGTTAAAAACGATTAGTGGTGGAGCGTGCCCTTCGTGGCGCCATCCTAATTCGTATCCGTTAGTGGTGGAGCATGCCCTCTGTGGTACCACCCTAACATTTGAGTTAAAAACGATTAGTGATGGAGCGTGCCCTTCGTGGCGCCATCCTAATTCGTATCCGTTAGTGGTGGAGCATGCCCTCTGTGGCACCACCCTAACATTTGAGTTAAAAACGATTAGTGGTGGAGCGTGCCCTTCGTGGTGCCATCCTAATTCGTATCCGTTAGTGGTGGAGCATGCCCTCTGTGGCACCACCCTAACATTTGAGTTAAAAACGATTAGTGGTGGAGCGTGCCCTTCGTGGCGCCATCCTAATTCGTATCCGTTAGTGGTGGAGCATGCCCTCTGTGGCACCACCCTAACATTTGAGTTAAAAACGATTAGTGGTGGAGCGTGCCCTTCGTGGCGCCATCCTAATTCGTATCCGTTAGTGGTGGAGCATGCCCTCTGTGGCACCACCCTAACATTTGAGTTAAATGGTTAGTGGTAGACATGCCCTCCGTGGCACTACCCTAATTTAAATCTTGATTTCCTAGGGATGAATTTTTTTCATTCCCTTAGGATTAAAATTCCACACTTGATTTTTAATATCGGTCAACGCCAATATGTGCAATAGAACTTTGCTCTCTTACACATATTGGGGGTCCATTTGTTGACCTCATTTTTGTATGAGGTCACTTGGATTACTCTTGATCCTAAATCGATTTAATTTTCAAATTAATTTAAATTCTAGGATCTTCCTAAATCTTCCTAGAATCCTGACCTTAGGATCTATACTAGGATTCTTCTAGAGCTTAGACCTTAGGAGCCACTCTAGATCCTAAACTTCTTCTAGATTTCAAGTTCTAGGAATTTCTTAGCCTATAGGATTCTTCTAGATTCCTAATTTTAAGATCTATTCAAACCATAGGATCTACCTAGATCTTAGGTCAATCAAACCAAATCCAAGGTCCAAAGGTTTTGTCCTAAAGGCCTTTTCCGTTGAATTTTCAAACACTTTGAAACCTAGTCAAATGACCTCCGATTCAGAGTCTGTCAGTTACATACTGATGGGACATGTCTCTGGAGGCAACCCTCCAAATTTGAGCCCATTCCGAGGTCTCTAACCTCAAAAACTTAATCGAAATCCATAGGCTGTAAAACCTTCAAATATTTACAGCCTATGCCACTGGACTTGTCACTTTGAAGATTCTGACCTTAGAGCCTTCACCAAAGCCTCTAGTCACTTCCAGACCTTTAATCTTAATATGTTGAACATTAAATTGCATTTTGGTTGATCCATTTTGACCCCCAGTTGACCAGGGGTCAAAATGACCAAAATACCCCTTAAGGGCTCAAACGGTGATTTTAAACCAAATGAACTCCGAATTGAATGCAATCACTTGCAGCAAGTTTTAAATGTCATTTCAAACCTGTTGGACCCATTCTGAGGCCTTGGGTCAACCTAGTTGACCAAGTCAACCTAATTGACCCAAATGGCCCTCTAAGGGTCCAAACAGGTGTTTTGACCCAAATGACCTCTCTAGGCAATCCAACCACTTCCATTGGTCTTAAAATATCATTTCAAACCTGTTGAGCCCAAACCCACACCTTGGTTCAACCTGGTTGACCAAGTCAACCTAGGTTGACCAAACAGGCCCTTAAGGGCTCAAATAGGGATTTTGATCAAATTGACCTCCCCAGACCTAGGGACCACCCTCAATGGTCTCCAAATACCTTTTCAAACATGTCCAAACTAGACTCACACTTTGGTCCAATCTGGTTGACCTAGTCAACCTAGGTTGACCAAAATCAACCTTTAAGCCCTTTTATTTTGAATTAAATTCCAAATGCATTTAAATCTTGAGCAAATCCTATCCAAGGTATTTTAATTAATCCCTTAAGTGGCCCTAGCTGCCACATCACCTGTTGTTGACCAGTTGACTGGTCAACATGGTCAACAAATCTATTTAAGAGGTTTAAATGCCCATTTGGCTTGACCCAAGCTAACCCATTCCTCCCCTTAATCCATTCCAGCAATCCCATTTAATTCCTAGTGCCCTTTCCATGCCACCTCAGCTACCACATGGCATGGAGACCAGTCAAAGAGTCAAATCATGCTTTGGAATGGTCCAATGTGGTCAAAACTTCATTTAAACCTAATCACCCTTTAATCCACACTCATATAACTGCTGGAATGTTCTCTAGAACCTTCCTAGAGTAATCCTTAGCCATTTGATCAAGATCTAACAGCTCCTATTTGATTCCATATGGACAAAAGGCCAAAATAGGCTTTCCACCTAGGCTGTCCTCTTGTCCTTGATTCCATCTGCTCCTAACCACCCTAGGGACAGGTGGCTTGATCTTAGGAACCCTCCCATTCAATCACAGCCTTTCATTTGGCTTTGGAACAATTGAATAGGGGCAAATGCCCTAAGAGAGCCTCATTCTCAACCTAGAACCTCTCTCTCCACACTCAAGCTATCCAGACGAATATTCTTTTCGTTTAAGCTCCCAAGAGGCTCTTCCACACTTTCAGACCAAAATCCAGCCGGCCAAACCTTGCCGGCGGCGAGTTTCCGGCCAAACCGAAGGCCTACTCCGTCCAAGCCGTTTGTCCGTCGATCTAGGCATTTTCAAGGCAAGGGATCTTCTACAAAAAGGAGCGTGGACAGCCAACAAATGCAACAAATCTTTAAACGGATTAATCCGTCCATTATCAAGGTGAAAATCCCTAACCCTAGTCTAAATCACTTAGCATTAAATAGCTTTTTAATAAGCTCTTTTTAAACGTTAAAATTAACTCCCCAGAAATTCTGTTCGGCTACGAATTCTGTGTTTAAAATTTCATTTAATTTGGACGGGTGAGTTGAGAGAACGAGCCATTTCTTTGGTTAGGGTTCCGGTTCGTAACGTGCATGCGTTGCACGTTTCCTGGACCGTTGATCGCGTGATCAACGGTCCCGATCAAGCTTCTCCGCGGCTTTGATCAGCCGGCCGCATGATCTCGCGGTTATCTTCCCGTCCGACGAGATCTGGGACGTCCGCTCATCTTTGCGGGTTTAAGTGTCCGCCGTCCGATCTCTTTCGACTGAGATCAAATGACGGAATCCCGTCCCCGCCGTCGGATCAAGCTCCTGAAGATCAGACGGTTGCGACGGAGTGCCCCGCTGGTTAAGTGGTGGGACCCGCGTGACCGCCGCCGTCTTCGTGGCCCAGTCATTCGATGCCGCGTGTAAGCGCGTGGGACCCTCCCGCAATCATCTCTAATGATTGCTCTGACGGCTGCTTTTGCGCTGGACCAAAAAAAAAGAGGTATTTTATCTGAAAATTTAAGGTATTAAATTCAAATTAATATTAATATAAAATATTAAATATCTATATTTTTGTATATTAAATATATTTTAAAATATTTTAAATTTTCATTATTCTAATTTAAAATTTAATTAAATTAATTAAAAAGAAATGTTTAGTAAAATTCAAAAATTTATTTTAAATAATATTTTAAATATAGAAACAAATATATTTTTAAAATTTTTTTTTATAAAAATATATATCTAATTTAACTTCAAATTTAATTTAATGTAATATATAATATATATCTTAAATGGTTTAAAAATACTTAGACATTTAAGTACTTAATTACGATTTAATTAAATTTAAATCTAAACACTATTTTAATAACTTAAAATTTCAGAAAATATTTAATGTTTAATTAAGTTTAATTTAGATATTAATTTAAGTATTAATTAATTTGGAATTAGCTAAATTCTTTTAATCTCTTCAAAGCTTTAAAACTTAAAACAAATTCATTTTAAATCATAAAAATAAAAATAATATATTAAAATTATTGAAATTCAAAATATTTTAACTTAACATTAATTGTAAAATTAGGGTACCCATTTATTTTGATTAATTTGAATTATATTAATATTTTAATACTTAATTAAATAGTTAATCAAATATTATGTTAAGTATTTTTGAAAATTGAAATTTATTTTTAAATGATTTTGAAAAATCAGTGGATCTCTCAATCCATAAAATTTTTTATAATATTTTGAATTATTTTATTTTAAAACTTATATGTTTATATATATATAGGTATATATATATATACATATATTTTAAAACTATTTCAAAATTATATGTATTTAAATTTTGTAAACTTGAGGGATCCGTTTGAAGTTTTAAACATAGATTGAATATTTGAATAGAATTCATTGGGGAATGATTAGTGAGTGATTATGTTTTAATCATTCACTAATCAAAATTTTGATACCTTAATTACTATCAATCTTTGCATGTTTAGGTTGTGCACACACACACTTAAGGCTCTCCTAGATTTAGGTGTTGAATGTGCTTGTGTATATGTGCATACTTATATGTCAAGTTAAGGGTTAGTTGGAACCTTGATTCGAACTTAATTAACCTAGTGACATCGTTAAGGACAAGAATTAAGGGTATGTTTAGAAAACTTAGAGAAATCCTAGGAATTAGGATATACATTATTTGAACATGAAATTTGAACCACTTGAACATAGTGACATCTATAACCCTTAGAGAAATTTTCACTGAATTTGGAAATCATTAAGACCCTTAATTAATTTTCCTAAGTTTAAGCCTTAATTAAGCTTTTAAACCTTCCCGAAAACGTAATAAATCAAATTTAAACCCAAAAATTATGACCAACCCCTCTAAATGATCATAATTGAACCCTTAATCATTGAAAATTGAAATCAACTTAATTTGACAGCAAATTAAACCTTAATTTAATTTTAAGTGAAATTGAATATTTAATTAATATAATTAATTAAAAAATATTAAAAATTCCAAAAATATCTCAAACACTTGGGAATCTCTCCTTAGGTCATTCCTGACCTTTGGAGCTGATTTCAAGGAGTGGGGACCTCATTTGGAGCAAAATCACAAAAAGGGCCTTTAATTAAGGATTTTTTCAATAATTCAATAATTACCTAAACTTCAAAGCTTCATAACTAATTCAAGAAAAATCAAAATTGAACAAACTCACTTGCATTCAACTCACAATAACTCCTAGTATTTATCAAAAATATTAAATTTCAGAAATCTGTAATATTTCAAAAAGTCAACAAATCGGTCAACTCTAGGTCAAATCTAGTTCAAAACTTCAAACCTTTGTAATAAAATGTAGAAAAATCCGATTTCAACGTACTTACCTTCTAACTGATCGTAGTAAGGTCTAGTATTTTAATAAAATGCTAGCTGTCAAGAATTTAACCTTAATCAAAAAGTCAATTTTCAACCCCTTAATTAAATGATTAAAATATTCCAAAAATTCATAAAACTCAAAATTATTCTAAAACTCCAGAAAATGTTAACTTAATGTTTAAAACACTCAACAAACCTTTTAAAACACAATAACCATCCTAAAGATGAAGTTTATTGGCTGGACTACTCCGGGCTGCGGGGCTAAGTGTCCTAAGGAGGCTGGTTCCTCGAGCCTGGTGGCACAACGCCACGAATGGATTCCAAGGGGTGTTAAACCTTAAAAATAGATTAATTATTAATTATCTAACCTTTTAAAACTTCTAATTTAACTACATTAATTTGGTTTATCGGCTGGACTACTCCGGGCTGCGGGGCTACGTGTCCTAAGGAGGCTGGTTCCTCGAGCCTGGTGGCACAACGCCACGAATCAATTAATGGCATACTTAAATTAATCTAACTTTAAAAATCAGCGATCGAACATTTCTAATAAAATTCATTAATTCTTAAGTCTTAATCAATCTAACTCACTTAATTATATCGGGTACCACTGGGTAACCCAGGCCTACGAGGCTATTAACTTAGCCCCAAGGAAGGTGAAATAAACTTCACGGCCTCGGTGTGAAACAAAGGTGATACCCAACAAATAATTAAATAAATCTTAAAATTAATCTTAAGCCATTAATATTTGAATTCAAACTTAAATCCCTTAAACCTTCCAACCAATCAAACTTTAGATAACTTTAACTAATAATCCTAATTAGGATACATCAAAACCACACGACCTACCTCACACACTTTAGATGGTTTGTTAGGATCACCGACTCTAGTTTTAGGATAGGCCGGTGTTTTACTTTTTGCAGCTGTGTGCCGGATTTTTGAGTTTTCACTGCATGCTGTTTGCTAGCCTAGGATTGATGTGATTGTTTATTTATTTATTGCATTTTATGTTGTAATTGATTGAGCATTTAGATTTTGAATATTAACTGCTTGAGATTGAATATTAATTGCTTGGGACTATAGATATAACTGTTGATTATTAGGATAACCTTGCAGGATCGAGTCTAGATTTTTGTTTTAAATTTGAGATGTAAATTTGATTGAGGTTGTATTTATTTAAAATGGTTTGAGATTGGGATATAAATATCCAATTTGAATTCCAAAGAGGTGAAGACATCCCTAAAGGGGAGAGTCTTCTTCCATTTGGAATTCAAATTAGGATACTTTGCAAATATCCAAAGAGGAAAGATAACACCTCGATCAAGGGGGAGTTTCTTTCCATTTGGATATCCTGAACCGACGAATCAAGATGTTTGTGAGAAGATGAAGGATTGGACAACGAGAAGAATCCCAAGTCTCAAACCCATTTGATTTAGGATTAGAAATCCGGGTTGTAGTCAGTGGTGCCCGGCCACTTTAATTCCTTGTAATTTTTGAGATGTAATAATGAGTGGCATTTGCCATACGGACATTCAATTTGATATATTTAATTTGATTGATTTATTTAAATTGATTGTGCATTAGAGATACCTGATTTTCTAGTCTTCTTACCTGCATGTCGATTTTGATTTGACCTAGAATTTGATCGTAGGCTCTTAAGGACTTAATAAAAATTTTTCTACTTAAATCAAATTAAAAATATTTAGGCTCACATAGAAATTCTAACGAATTTAAGAAATAATCCCGGGACCGCCGGGAGTCCTCATTTCATAGCATTCATTTAAATTCAATCTTTTAATCGAGTCGATTAGCATGCATCATATTAGCAACTAATTTAAAAATCTTTAAATTCTTAATTGCATTTGCTTAGGCATCAAACCCAACATAAGTTTAAGGGACCATTTAGGATCTGCTCTAGATGTCGGTCCCGTTCTCAAATACCTTTCTTAAATAACGTCCCGACCACTCTACATGAAAAGACCGGATACATGTTTTTTAAATCGTTTAGGTGGTTTAGCTGGCTCCCCAATCCAGGCCGGGGTAAGACCAGATTCATATTGCACTAGCTAGGTTCGGGTCACTTTTTAGTACCCAATTTAGACTTAAGTTCTGAGGCTGGCTCGGGCTATAAGACCTCAACCTCCGGGAATTGAATCCCAACTTTCTAATAAAATTGATCACTTAAATGTTAAATCTCTTTCAATCAAATTTAAGCCCAACACTTAAGATAGATTGGAGTGTTTTCTGAAGTAATTCAGAATCTTAAAAACATTCCCTACTCCTCTTCCTTTGACCCCGAAAATAAGTCTTCAATCTTGAACCAATCCCATTTGAAATTCCTACCATTTTCTCCTTTGATATCAATCCTTGAAATTCTTAAATAAAATTTACACCGCTATTTTAATCGAGAGTTTTCGTAGGAAATTCCGATTTTCTACGATGTAATTAACTACGAGGGCTTGCGCTCGTAGGAGATTTAGTAACCCAGAATTGATTTTCAAAATTAACTTTTTCAAAACCCTTAATTAATTATCTTTGGGGAAATTTAAAACTTTGAAATTCGAACCCATTAGGGAATGATATGTTCGTCTTTCGAGGCGATATATTGTTCATAATAGAGTGTTCAATTTCAAAATTCCAAAATTTAACATTCCCAAAGAAAATTAATATATTTTCAAAAACTATATATATATACTTAAATAAATATATTTTTTTAATCAAAACACCTTGTTATGGTTTTTTTCTTTGATTCAATACAACACTGTTGTGTGTATTATGGTGATGGGCTTGAGCTGTGACTGCACCTTTTCATATACTGATAGTTTCCTTATTTGTTGCTCTACTACCTCCATGAGGTGTAGTGTGACCTGGCATTGGCTGCGCTTTATGGTTGTAGGTAACAATGGGAGAAATATTGTTGGGGACTTGCTCAATATTCACTATCTCTATTTTGGTCTTGTGTTGGGTTTGTCCAGTTGTTGGGATGCTTTGGTTTAAGAGATTAGCTTTTACTGTTACTAGGGCCTTTTTCTTTATATGTGCATTCTGTAATTGGAGGTTGTTTTAGTAGTTTGGCTTAGTTGGGGGGTTTGTCGGTGGCATATGTGGCCTTCAGTTTATCCTTTTTGCTGGGTTGGTACTCCTTCCAGGAGCTCTTCTATCAGTGTCTTGGTTGTTCTATGCCTTTATTCTACATACCTCTTTTACTTTAGATCTATTTTGAGCTTTTGGATGTGGCTGATTGTTTATGGTGGTAGGATTGAGCGTCATTTATGTTACCAAAGTGATGGCTGCTTTGTTTCTATCTTCCTGAGCTCTAATAGCCTGTCCCTTTGCTTGGGTTTTATGCATTGGATTGTTTCTTACGGGTCTTATGCTATCTTGTTCCCGTGGTATAATTTATATAATTACATGGTTGGCACCTTTTGTTCTGTGGTATTTTATCTTTACTCTTTTTATGGTTATTATTTACAGACTGATGAGTTCATGTACAATAACGGCCCTTCCAGCTTTTGTTGCTTCTTGTCATGGATGGATCAAAATTTATATACTATCAACTGTTGTCTTGATTATTTATTTAGACTAGTTTATGTTGTGTTCACTTCGGTTGACACTCTGCTCAGTTTCAATATTATTCACTATAATTTTAAATGGTATAACATTTTTATAATCGTGAGATTGATCTACTTCTTTGGTAATATTTATTGTTTTGTTATTTTTATTTGGGTTTTGTTAATTGCTTTATTTAGTGTCCCTACAGGCCTTTTTTACAGGTTTTTGGAGATTAGTGCTCATTTTGTGCAAGGTCCTCTTTTGATTGGAAATGCTGAGCTGACTATTGATTCATTTTCCTTTTTAATTTTTATTGTTAGAATGTTATTAGGTAATCTTGTACTCGTGCTTAGTGGGGATCGTCGGCTCTTAGATATTTTTGCTTTTTCTTTTGTAGCTCTTTTGAGCAGTAGCAAGCTAGCAATCCCCTTAAGGACTTGTAACCCCTTTTTTATATTAATGCATAGACCCCTATTGTGGATTTTAACTTTTAACAACTAAAAAAGGAATTAAAACTTTATTTTCTAAGAGGTTGTAAATGGATTTAAATAGATGTAAGAAAGTGATGACTAGTTGATTGAGTGTGATACTATGCTCAATTATGATCCCATGATTCTATCATTCAGAGTGATTAGAGCCCTTTGTTTACTTAGTTATGTGAAAATTTAATGATCATTACTAGCAACCATAAAATAAGTGATACAAGGGTACCTCGTAAGGTAAGTCCATCGACCTAGTGTTAGGATGATAGATAAGATATACTCTCCACCAACATAAATGAGAGAAGCCTAATGCTAACAGAAAAAAAATGCAGATGTTCGCTTGTAATGCAATATAAAAATTAGCAAGTGATAATGAATCTAGTATGTATTAAACTTAAGTGTACGTGTCGATCAAGTAATAAAGTATACAGTGGAGTATCAATCCTATGAGGAGACAAGTCTATCTTATAATTACCTTAGTACTATCTAATTGAATTGCATAATTTACCCTATTAAATCCATTTGAAAGTAGTTTTCTAAAATTTAACTGCTACAAATGCTAAAATAAAAGGTTAAGTAAATTTAAAGTGTTATAACTTCTGATGGTGATAAGTGCAAAAGTTGAATTTTTTTATGTTTGTTATAAATTAGAATATATATACTATGAGATCTCTATCGAGCTTATAAGAGTGTGGGTCTCTGAAAGGATGGTGCTGGTGGGGGTTAGAATATAAAGAGTATGATCGCACTATCACATAGGATAAAATAGTCGTAGGCCTTTACACTCTGCGCAAGCAAACCAATAGAAGAGTAGATGAGATTATTCATATAATTATCCATAGAGAATAGTAGCTTTCACCTATACATCTCAATAGATAATAACATGTATAACCCAATAATCATGAGATTTTTCACATTCAATATATTATCTCGAATGGGTTTATTTGATGTGGGTGTCGGTTTCCCACATTCTCCAATTAATGTAAAGTTTTGTCTATAATTATCTTAGGAGTTCGTAGGAGTTTGTTTCAATTTTATTTGGTTTGTTATAATTTTAGAATTATAGTTCATTTAAGGGAATTCTAATTAGTATGAAGTTGAAGAATAGGTTTTGAATTAACATTCATTTAGTTTGTTATCTATTATGATTTTATAGAGTTATGAAAATTTATTTGGGATATTGTTTATTTGTATTAAGTTTTATAACTTTCTGATCAATTAGTTCATAGCGTTGTCACAACAGGCATGAGGACCTAGGCCTTCTTAGAACATGTAGCCCCGTAGCTCGAGGTATTCTATCTTATAAGCTTCACTTATGGGGTTTATCATGCATTCATAGTTTGAATATTTGGATTTGCATGATTAATTAAGCTTGGTTAATTGATTAATTATTGAATTTGGTTAATTAGTTAATCATTAATTTATTATTAATCATTTATGTTAGGTGACAACTGCCCTTGTTTACACCAGGGCTGTGATGTTTATTTCACCATCGTTGGGGCTAACTTAATAGACTCGCGAGCTTGAGTTACCAAGAGTTATCTTATTATTTAATTAATTTTATATATTACTTAAGATAATTTTCTTTTACTAATGATTATTTATCTTTAATTGGTTCATTACAAATTGTAGGACTAGTTATGAGTTTGTTAATTATATTTCATTAATTAGTTTAGTTGATTTGGATTTTGATAGTTCTCTATATTATTATTGGTAGCAAATGAACTTCAATAAAAGTTCTACACTAGGTTTAAATAACAAAGCCAAATCTCTCATCTACAAGGAGATAAATAATATAAAGCTAACACAAATATCAACATAACATACTAGAGCTTGTATTTTATTTCATTTTTTATATTCTTCTTTAACATGGTGATGAAAATCATATTTGAAAGCTCAAATTTATTAAGAACTAATTTTTTGAGTTATTTAACATTTTAAAACTAAAAAAAAAATCATCCTAGCGAGGCCCGCTTCATACAGGAAAATAATAATTCACATGACACAAGTAGGTGGCTTACATATATGCTTAAAAGGTCTCTAGGGTTCATAGAGCGGATAAGACACAACCAATAAGGCAGGACTTTGTAGGTGCACTAACCTATGGTCAATGACTAAACCATCCTATAATACATTATAGGGTGGGAAAGTAAAAAAAGCAGTATTGTGTGTGCTAGTGTTTCCATTGGTCACATAATAGAGTAGGTCTTTATAAGTTGCAAAAATTATACCTAACCTGGCAAATATGGGCATAATCGCATACCCCCAACAAAATGTTTTAGCCTTTCCATATGGCCCATGAAAGATGACACGCCAACCAATGACAAATGAAAGATAAAAGTCCCTTGCAAGTAATATTAAAAAAAGAATATGTGTAAGGGAATGGAACTAATAAATGATAATATCATATAAAGCTATGTGTATATTTAAATTAAAGTATGAAATTATGCATATATGACATATAAAAAAAATTCTGCTAGGATCGTGCGGCGAGTAAATCATAAGTGCATTGCTTCATTAACATTGGCATACATACAACTAAGGAAATGCAACCATTCAACTATACATAAGTATGAGACTTAAAAATTGTATATGATGCTTGTAATTATCAAAATCAACTAATGGAGTTTGATTGGAAAACCTACATGTATACGTATATAATAGCTCTCATTATTTTTAGAAAATTGCTCACACATACATATATTCCTTCCAACATAAATAATAGTCCACCTAAATGAATACCCATTCCTAAACAAAAGCAATGAATTTACGAGCATAAACCATCTCAAAGAATTTCATTTTTACTAACATTGTCTATTTCAAAAGTCACATTGTCTCTTTGTAATGTAATGTATATTACACAAAACCTATAAGCACAAAGAACATGAAAGCTCATTAATATGGGACATACACCTATGCATGGAATACATGAACACTTACTATCATAGATACAAATCCCTACACCATGTCATCTCAAATATACATAAGCAACATTCCAATAAACTTGTGAATTTCACTTAACACATGATATTAAAGCATGATTTTGAATGTAAACATTTTTTAACACCAAACTTCACTAAACATGCTAATATCAATGAAATCATTAGGAGAACAATTCATCAACTAGCATGGAAAGAAACGTACTTTATAGTTTAAGTGATTACTTTTTCTATGCTTCCCATAAATATATAGGCACTCATGACCAAATGTAATTTAAAAGGGATGAGTGAAATAACTTTATCTTCTTATTAACAACTTACAATTCCTTGATGTGATCATTTAGCATTTATCCATTGAGCATGTCATACTACGCATAAAGCATATATCTTAACCTAATGGATTACCAAAACTTGATAATCAATATATTAAAAAAAATGTGCATTCAACTGTATACAAAATCCTTATTGAAGAAAATTTCATAAAACTTTAATCATCAAACAAATAAATGTCATTATGTCATGACTGTGCATGCAAACTCTCTCGCATGGAAACAAAAGAAATAATAGATGAAAATTTACTTGCACCAAAAGCTTTCATATGCCATTAAACCCAAAATGCAAGGATCGTTTGGAGGGATAGTTAAGAACACACATTCACATAAATCTCAACATACACATGATTATAGTGCCATGCATTTATATTGAACTTATATTTTAACCATCGTTCATCTGAATGCCACGAATGGCTTATGCATTCTTCATCTAACCATCACCTGTAGAATGACTGCAATGAAAATATACATTAAAGCTAAATACAAATTTACATATTTACATATGAATCTCTCCAAGCTAGCCATAAATCACTTAAACATATAGCAAATTTTGATTAAATTCCATTTAAGAGATGCAACGTCGATTCTCCATAACAAACTTATAATGCTATTTTAAGAAAAAATCATGAAGCATGTTGGGAAGTATTATTTTATCACAAATAATGGTAAGCAAGACAAATTGGATACAACTCAAACTCAATATAACTTAATGTCAACATGAATATTCATCCTTTTTTATGTTCTTTTTATCAATATTATGCAAAAGGGAAACCAAACAAGCCATTTGCAAATGCTAATTGAAAACACTTTAAGTAAACCACAAGAAACATGCAATCATATGAACACAAATAGTTGAGATATATCATGAGAGGTTTCACAAATGTATTTACACATGTTACTATAGTTATGATTATTTTGCAATCAAACATGTTCCAACAAGAAATTGCCTAACTTTGATATCATTCGTTTACCATAAGTTAGGACAATAGAAAGATAACAAGTTGAATAAAAAATCAAGATAATTACTAATCTCTTTTAACATTAGTTATAAACGAATCATATTTCATCATTAGTCCATCAATGATTATCCCTTCAAGACTTCACACTTCATGTCGAATTGGCTTAATGACAAGTATATTTTTGACCTCATTTGTGTATGAGGTCATCAGAACATGTCTAGACTCCTACTTGGTGATCTTATGGTTGACAGTTGCCCACTTTTCAATCATAGATACCCTAATCAAATTTCAATCCAGCCTTCAATCCAACTCCCACCCTAGACTTCTATCCTCTATATAATCATAGTTAAGTCTAATCTTCAATCAAACCATGGTATTATCCATTCAACCCCAATCATTTATCTAACTGTAATTGGTAAAAATAAGAAGATTGCAATAAGGGTAAATGATAAAAAGAAAAAAAAAACTCCTAGGTAGACATAATTTCTGAATCATCAGACCAAGAGCAAAGTAATGAGGTATAAATTTTTATTTGTATATTTATGTGTTGTAGTTAATGAATGCATATATGTTCTTAGTTTTGTTTTGTTTATTATAAATGTTTTCAGTACTATTTTTTGATGTTTTTTTTTAATTTATAATTATTTTATTTTATTTTTCATGTATGTTTTTATGATTTATCTATGATCAACACACACAAATTACATTTCACATTATATTTGCATAACATAATCAATTCACTTCTCTCAAAAAATTTTAATGAAAATCTTACCTCCTTTTTTACCTAAAATTTTTAAGTAAAGTGATGATTGACTTTTCTAAATTATTAAAGGAAGGAAACGCATGATTGTCTCTCCTCATTTCCTTAATAAGGTTATTGCACTTTTTGAATAAAAACTATATCAATTTAAGAATTAGACTTTTGAAATTAAATCTTTTTTATCATCTACTATAGGAAAATACCTTGTTACTGGTGGTCCAAATCTGTCAGTAGCAATCAAAATCTGCCAAAAATATAAGCTTTTCGGCAAAATTCCAACGCAAAATGATCCGATGATAATTCATGCGTAGGAAAGTCTAAACCAGCAAAAAAATTTCATCATAAATGTTTCCGACAGTTTTTTTAGTGCAATTTTGACGAAAATATTATAAGAAATTAGGGCCTTTTTGGCGTATTCCGGCGTAAAATCCATCAGTAATTCCGGCAAAAATTATATGCCAAAATTATTAGCGAATAATTTGCCGCCTTAAGCCACTGAACTGTTATCGATGAGCATTACCAACAAAACATCTGTTGGAACTTCCATCACAAATAAATGCTAGAAATGTCATTTTATTTTCATCTTATCATATTATCGGCATATTTCTGGAGAATAATATGCCAGACCTAGAGTATAAGCAAAAAATAACCTTTTTTTCTTTTGAAACTAATTTCCATAATACAACCTACATAGAAAAAAATGCAATACTCTATACATTCAAACATTCAACTCTAATCAAGAATATTACCAAATTATTGAACATAAATATATACAAGAAAAACAAAAACAAGAAGAATATCATCAACAAATATCCAATAATAAAAAAAACAAGATGTCTAAACAACAAATAAGTAAATATATCGGGGCAACTCTCTAGGGTTGCATATCATGTTAATTCAAGTTTTTCTAATATCTATCTGAAAATCATACCACATATAGGATATGACATAATGTGTATCCATTGTTGCATTTTACTTTGATTCTAACCCAATGCCTATCATGTTTCATTTGCTCTTTGTTATGCATGCACAAAAGATCTCATTAAGATATTGACTAGTTAAGATATTGATGATCACCATAAGATAGTTAAAGTTGGCGATGGTGATTGCATTTGGGGCAGCTCTCAGACACGAGCCAAACTAAGCAAAGAATGTTGCAAGTTTGGTGGAGTCAGCGAGGGTCCAGTCACGTTCGGGGTTCGGCGCAGTTAGTGAGAGTCCAGTCGCCTTCAAGGTTTAGAAGAGTTGGCAAGGTCTGATTACATTTGGGGTTCAATGGAGTCTGTGAGATTCTCATCATGTTCGGGATTAGGAAAAGTCGGCGAGTGACCGGTAGCATTCGGGTTCAACTAAGCAAAGCAAGTGAAAAGAAATGAGAAGAATGAGAAGAAAGACGGTGGAGGGTCAAAACTGGGCCCTTTCCGTTGCTTTTTTTTTATTTTACAGATTATCAGTTAGTTAGTCACCGACAAAAAATTCATCGGTACAAATTTGTCGAGTTTAAGTAAGTTGGTGCAATTTTTGTTGGTAATTCCCCTAGTGAAAACTAGCAGAATTTTTGCTAGAAAATATAATTTTTTTGGTCAAACTTTGGCGGAATATATGCCTATATTCATACGGTGGAAATTTTATTAGAAATTATGCCAAAAATATACTGATGTATACTCTGTCAGTTCTGCCGTCGTATTTTCTTGCGTATTTTTATTTGTCGAAAACTCTAACTATAATGGCATATTTTCCTGTAGAGATCTTACATTTCTTTTATCTCATAGGAATCTTTTGCAAGATGATGAATCAACTTCATAATTTTCTTAATCAAGTTGTTTGTTTTTATCATTGGATCGGATTTACTTTGAGTCTTTAAAGATTAAGAAACAAAGTAAAATTACAAAAATTAAAATAGGCACAAAATGATCCCAAAATAAGAAATATGTGCAATGTATGCCAAAATTGAAAGATGCACAAAAGTGTATCAAAAATTAAAAGATATGTAAAATATGCCAAAAACTGATAAAGAGGCACAAAATATGCCCACAATAAGTTAACTTACCTTTCTTATATTTTTAAATCATAAAAAACCCATGTATCTAAATGATACTTTTGATACTTGAGTTTGAAAATCATGATTCTTAACTCACCATTTTTTGCTTTGATATTCTATTAGATATATTTTATATAAGAAGATTGAAAAAGATATTTTTTTCTCTAATTCTTTTTCTAAATTAGATTTTTGTTTAAAAATGACTTTAACCTATAAGGATCTTGAGCTAGGGCAAATAAAATTTAAATTTCTAAACTTTCTGGATCTTAGTGCCGTCAATTCATTTCTTACTATATTTTTGAATAAAATCAAGAGGTGACTTTCTTATTTTAAGAAAATTTATTATAATTAATTGATTCTTCTTAAACATCAGCACCACCTCCACCTGATTAGAGTCTGTTATGTGTGTTCCATTTTATTTTTTGTTTGTTTCCCTTCTTTTTAATATGTTAAAGTGGGAAAATATGTTTGATTGGTTGTATTTATGATTAAGTTGCATATGTTCATCTTATATTTGCATTAATTTAATTTTTGTTTAGGTTCTAAAAGTTTTTTTTTATTTTTTTTATTTATATGCTAAAAGAATGAAAAAGAAAAAAAAAGAATTTTTTTTATTTCTCCTATTTTAATATAATTATCTTAGTGAGGGAAAGATTAGGAGAAAATATTTTTAATTTTATAAATTCAACCAGTAATGTTTGTCATCATCAAAAAGGGGGAGATTGTTTCAACTCGAGCTCACGAGTTTATCTTTATGATGATAACAAATAATATAGCTCACATCCTATTATCTACTTGTATTTGCAATATATTTTATTTGTGTGTGTACTAATTTTTTAGGAATACCATACAACTTCTAACAAAGATTTAAGGCTCAAGATTGGATAGAATATGTTATATTGTAATAATTTTTATGATATTCATTGATATATTTTTTATTTTTTTGAGTCAAGTTCTGTAAGGGTATATGCTTGCTTAATGACAAAGCACGCACACACTCAGGGGGAGTGAGTTGAGTCAAAATTAGAAGTTTAATGTTTGAACTAATCATATTGTATGATTTATATCGTACTATATGATTGGCTAATCTAACTAATCGTGCTGGACAATCTAAATCATCTAGGACGATTAGTTATGATAATGAAAAATAACCGCCAATCACAAATTAGGCAAGGTTATGCATTTCATATTTCTTTATAATCATCTATGATGATATACACTGTAATAGATGATCTATAAAAATCTTGCCTAAATTAATCATGTGATTAGTCAATCAAATCTGCTTAATTTTGATATTTTAATCATATTATACAAATTTCATATTAGACGATCAATATAGACGATTTTGGTTATCCCAAGTTTTGTCCTAGAAGAACTACTTTTTGGTTGAACTAGTCATCCCAAATGATCTCAATATCATAATGGATGATCTATTCAAATACTTAAACTAATCGTATAAGGTAATATTGATCATACAAGCTAAAAGAGCTATTTTGTACTAATCATACAAGATAATCTATCGATCGCACTGTATGATCTTTGACGACAGAATTGAACTTTTAGGGTTTTTTAAAAGCCCTATATTTAAGCTTTCTTAAGTTACTTGGTAAGTGCTTTTGGCAGTCATTGTGTATTCATTCTTCTAAAGAAAGTTTGAAGAGAGAACTTGACAGGGAGAGAGAAAATGGTTGAGTTTAAGAGGGAGAAGATCATTGGAATAGGTTTCAAGGGAGTGTGAAGGGGATTTCACATGGTTACTCTGTCAAACTTGAACCTTAGTACCATCAGATTCAAGGTTCATGTTGAGGAAAGTTTTGGGAAGAAGAAAATCTCTTTAGTGTCAAAGAACCCGGCTACTCCGCCGTCATACCAAAGAAGGTGAAAGGGATTCGTGGTTCTCTGCCATCTTCTAGATGGAGAAAAAAGAATCAATGTTCTTCGCCTGTGAAAGGAATTTCGATCCTCTGCCACACCGGGTTGGTGGAAAGATTTTGTAAGGGCTTCTCCGCCTTATTGTGGGGGTAAATAAGAGACATTAAAAGGTTTAGTGCAATACTCGGAGGGTGCCTCCAGGGAGTGGACGTAGTTCAGGTTAGATCAAACCACTATAAATATGGGATGTTCTTTCCTTTTATTATTTTTTGTATTTATTATTATTTTTTTTAATAATTTCATGAGTGAAAATATTGATATATCTTTTTATCGTGAATTTAATTCGTTTCCGCGTCAAGTTATAAAAGGATTTTTCATTATGTTTAAAGGAGTTTTTAAATACCAATTCACCCCCATGTTAGTTAGCCTTAGGGATAATTCTTTAGGGTTTCACACACCTCACGGACTTTCACATGGGACCACCTCCACTTGTCATCAAACATCAAACCTAACCTGTTGGACCGAAACCCAAGCCCTAGGTTAACCTTGTTGACCAAGTCAACCTAAGTTGACTAAACAGGCCCTTAAGGGTCCAAACAATTAATTTGACTTAAATGACCTCCCCAAATCTTGAAACCACCCCTAGTGAACTCCTTTGATCATTTTAACTTATTGTGCCAAATCCCTGCCCTTGGGTCAACTTGGCTGATTAGATCAACCATAAGCCCTTTTTTACTTAGTTCAACTCGAAATTAACATCAGACTCATCAAAACTTCTTTAAACACCTCCCCTAGTGGTTTGGACCTAATTGGATAAGTTGACACAGTCAATAGTTGACTTGGTCAACTTAGTCAAAGGCTGGTCAAAACTTAGCCTATTTGGGGTAAATCCTTTCATTTGGCCAAATTGACTTCTTTAAACCTTTAATCCTACTATAATACATGATTTAATACCTCCTAATCATTTATGAATCAAATTCAGCTAGGTTTGACTTAATTAACTTGGGCATTTGGTTAAAATTATCCATGTACTTGACTATATATTCAATCTCTTTCCATGTAGCCTCATGCCTCTTTTAAACTATTCCATCAACACTTACATATCACATGGATGCCATCTCATCACCCTTTGACCAGTTGATTAGTCAAAGTAATCAACTTAAGCTCAATACCATTCCTAACATTCAACCCATTCATTCTAACCAAACCTCCTCTAAACCTAGCTGATCCAAGGTTTTTAAATAAGGAAAAAAGTCCTCTTAGAGCTCTCTAAACAAAGTCTAAGACTTAGATTAACTTAAATAGGAAAAGTGGTCCCCCCTCAAGCCCAAAGCCACCTATAGTAAACAAGCTCGACCTAAGTTTTCCCCTGACCTTCTAGTAGCTTAGGACACTTGTCCCACATCAGAGCAAGGGCTTTGATTGATCCCATCCCTTCAATTCAAAACCTAATCTTTATGGAATGAAATTAGCTCATTTGACATATTCATTCAATTCCTAGCCCCGAAGTCTCCCCAAAGCCTATTCTCTTTTCATTTTTACTCTCCACGTCTCCCTCAACCTTTCTCTAGTTCAAAACCACCGGAAAGGAGTCACTGGCACTACGATCTCCAGCCAACCTAGCTTGAACTCGATCTATCTACATTTTCCATTGATCCAAGCATTTTAATTGGTGGTATACTTCTAGTAAATCATACATGGACAATTTACAAGCTTAGAAAACTAAAAATCTCCCAAATCCACCAATTGGATTAAGGTAAAAGTTTAACCCTGCCTCTAAAACCATGGGTTGAAATAGCTTTCTGAAAAAGCAACTTTTAAACCAAATAAACACTTCCCAACTAATGCTCTTCATGTATCATATTTATTTTTAAAATTTCATTTCATTTGGTACAGTGTTTTGCAAAAACAAAGCATTTTATTGTTCCTAGGGTTTATCAAGCCTATGCATGCATGTATATTTTTTGGACCATTGATCATGAGATAAATAGTCATGATCTCATTGATTAAAGATGCGGTTCAATCATGTATTTGATTCTATGGTTTGGTTTATGGTCCAACTCCATCCAGGCAGTTGATCCAAACCACGGAGGATCCTATGGTGTACGAGTCTTGCTGACTCAGATAAGTGGCGTGCAGCATTGCATTTCCACCTCTCATAATGATTGGAAATGATTGCCACAAGGTCATCATTGGCAATCCTCACCTCTCTGTTAACATAGAATTTATCTAACGGTCAAGATTATGCCACAAGGACTGCCCACTACCACGGTATCGTTTCGATGCTCAGAATGTTGTCGTGTAGCACAACGTATCCTGCCATCACCATTAGCACTTTAATTTATTTTATTAGTTTTAAAATCTTTTTATTAACAAAAACTTTAAAATTCATAGTAATTACATTTTTAACCAAATTTTACGAATAAACCCTAATTTTTTCAAAATTTTATGTCCGTTTACTTAAAATTAAAATAAAGTCAATGTGATTTATGGATTTTGGATCTTTGCATTTAATTGATATAGGGTTCTTAGTCAACCTTTTAATGATTATCAAATTAAATATTTTGAAGCTTAGCAATATAGTGTGGCATGTTCCCCTTTATTTTTAGTAAAATTTTCAAATTACTTTGAGAATTATTTTAAAACTATTTGATCTTGTATTAATCTAAATTCTAAATAACCTTTTATCAAGCTTTAATCTTCATTTTTTTTTTTACTAATCTTGTTGATTGAAATTTTAAATCAAAGCTTAAGTGTATGTAGAGCTGAGTTAGTCAAGACAAAAGCTAGTCTGAGTTAATTGCATGTGTATTACTTCCTTAGTATATTCAATGGTTGCTTAGCTCTTTCCAATAGCATTTGACTTTGGTGGTTGAAGGTGATGTTGGGTGCTCTCCTTACCATCATATCATAATAATATTAGTTAGGGGATTTGTTTGTAGGTGGATTTCACATTGCTTAGGTTATGGTTTGACTTAAGTATTGGCGAAATCTACTTTCTTCAATATACCTAGATATAGGTCACATGCTCCTTGTGCATTTGTATGTTGTGGATATCTATGATGTATTTTGTGGGGTTATTGACTCTGATTTAAAATCCATTTAACCTAGTGACACCTAAGGACTATACTTAGGATTTTAGAGAAATTATAGGAATCCAATCATGCATTTGATAGAAACAAAACTTTGGGATCTTAAACTTAGTAACACTACCTATCCGAGGCTAGGAGTTTGTTGATTTTAAGGGTCATTAAGCTAAGAATATGATTAATCCTAAGTTAATCCTTAATTAAGCCTAGAACTTCAACAATTCACAATAAATCCAATTTGAATCCAAAAATTCTAAATAATATTTCAAAATGTTCATACTTAAGCCCTTAATTAATAAAAAGTAAAATCCCTATCAGATGACCATTAATTTAAATTTAATTTTAATTTATTTTTTAAGGAAAGTTAATAATTAATTCATTTAATTAATTAAAATTATAAAAAAAATCAAAAAATATCTAAACACTTAGAAATATCCCATTAGGTAATTTCTAATCTTTGGGGTGATTTCAAGGAGTTTGGAATTGATTTGGATCAAAATGTTAAAGTCCCCTTTAATTAAACAATTTTAGAAAATAAAAAAATGCCCCAACTTTGAAAAATTATGAGTAATTCAATAAAATTTTAAATTGGCCAAACTCAAAGCCATTTAACTCTAATTAAAATCTAGTATTTAAAAAATGTCAACTCTCCAAATTTGGTCAAAGTTAAAAAGTCAACTCCCTCATCAACCATAGTTTAAAACTTCAAAAATTTCTAAATTAATATAAAAAAATCTAAATTAAGAAAACTCTGAGTCTAATGACTCATCTTAAGGTCTAATATTTAAGAAAAATAATAAAATTCTAGAAATCACTTTAATTTTAAAAGTAAACTTTAACCCCTTTAGTAACACATCAAAATAATTCCAATAATTCCATAAATTCAATAATTGGTTAAAATCTCTGAAAACTCTAACTTAAGTAATAAAATCAATCAAACAATATTTTAATACACAACATACACACTAAGGATGTAGTTTTTATGATGGATTACCTTGAGCTAAGGGGCTAAATGTCCGAGGAAGGTTTGGTCCCTTGAGCCTATTATGACAACGCCACGAATGGATCCAATGGAGTGTAAAACCTTAAAATTAAATGACTCTTAATTAATTAACTAAATTAAAACCCTTAATTCAACTACATCAACCTAGTTTGTAGGCTGGACTACCTTGAGTTGCGGGGCTAAGTGTCCTAAGAAGGCTTGGTTTCTCTAACCCATTGTGATAATGCCATGAACATAAATTTAACCCTTAAAATTAGCAACTGGTCAAATTAATTTAAATTAATTTAACCCTTAAAATTAGCAACTGGTCAAATTAATTAAAATTTAATGGTATTTTAATCTCTAATTAATTAAATTCATTTAACCAAATGACATTTAAAACATTTTGAAATAAACCTTAATACATTAAAATTTAATCTCAACCATAATTTTTTCCTTCAACCCTCAACAAATATAAACAATAGATAAATTTAATAAACTACCCAATCTAGGATATATCCAAGCCACACAGCCAATCTCACACACTTTAGATGATTTACTAGGACAACTAACTCTAGTCTAGGCTAGTCCAGTATTTATTTTTTACTATTATGTGACGGGTTTTCTGAGTTTTCATTATATGCTGTGATTAAAATTTGATTGGTGTTAGTGTTTATTTACTTTAATTATAATCTATGAATTTATTTGATGGGCGACAATTTACCCTTAGGTTAGGACCGATCTGGTTACTCACTGAGTTTTCTATAGGTGGCCAAGCCAGTGTAGGGCAATAAAAGGGGGGCTAAATTAATAATTATTATAATTACTACTTGTGTTTTAGCTACTTAGCCCTAAATAAATAAGAGTGTTGCCAAGTATGATTTACTTTACTACATATATTTAAACTACTTGGGATGTGTTTTATTTGTAAATGCTTAGAATAATCTTATAGGAGAGTTAAGATTTTTTCTTTCCAATATCAATGTAATTTGTTTAAAAGTTAAGAGTTATGAAAGTGCCTTTGAGTTGGGATACAAGTATCCAAAGTTGTATTTCAAAGAAGAAAGGATATCCCTAAGGGGAGGGTCCTTTTTCATTTGGAAGCCCAAATTTTGATCATTTCACTACCCAAGGTAAAAAGAATAACCTACCCTTCAGGGGAAGAGTTTTCTTTTTCATTATGGGTATCAATACACGATAAATCCAAGGAGCCCAAAAAGGAGAAGGATAAACATTTGAAGACAGAGAGTAACCCATTCAAAGTCACTTGCATATGTCGTAGGATTTTAGAATTCGGGTTTGTGGTTAGTGGTGCATGGCCACTTTTAATTTATATAATTTCTGAGTTGTAATAAACACATAGTTTGCCTATGAATATTTATTTAATTGATTTGATTTATTGATGTATTTGAATTAATGTGATTTGCAACTAGGGTTGCCTATTTTTCTTAGTTTTTAAGCGATTTACATTTTTTTTAGCCTAGATATGTGGAGGCTAGTGATGGTATGCTAACAAACTTTTTCTACTTAAATTCAAATAAATTTTTTAAGATAATATAAAAACTCTAACAATCTAAGAAGTAATCTCGGGACCACCTAGATTCTTTATAATCATATAAATTTACTTCTCCTTCTTATTAGGCACCTCCCCGCCGTAGATTCTGGTAGGCCACCTGGCTTTTAAGCTTGCAAATTTGTCAAGAGAATGTTATGCAATCTCCAGGTAAAAATGATTTTCAAACCTTTTTAAAATTGCTTCATAAATATTTTATGTATTTAATCGAGTCAATTAGCATGTATTACATTAGAAATAAATTTAAAAGAGTCTAAAATTTTAATTACATTTGATTCAACCATTTTCACCTAACATAAGTTAAGGCACCAATTAGGATCTGCTCTAGACTTTGGTCCCAATTCTAATAAACTTTAATAATAATATCCCTATCACTCTTTCATAAAAATGATCATACTCATGGATTTCAAATCACCTAGGTGGTTAGTTAGCTCCCAAATCTAGGCTAGGGTAAGTCAAAATTTTATATTGCATTAGTTAGATTCGGGCTACTATAGTCTAGTGCATAATTTAGATTTAAGGTTTGGGGTAGATTTTGAATCATAAGACCCCAACCTTCAGGAATATAATCACAAATTTTTAATAATTTATTCAACTCAAATTAAAGATTTTCTCAATCCAAAATTTAAAAACCAACACTTATATTAGGTTGGGACACTTCTGAATTATTTCAAAATCTTTAAGTATCTCCTACCTCTCCTCCGTTGATTCCAAAAATAAGTGCTCTAACTTGATTTAGTCTCAATTAAGATTCCAAATTCATCTTCTTTGATTCCAATCCTTAAAAACTCTAAATAAAATTTATACCGTAATTTTAATCAAGAGTATTTGATGGAAATTCAGCCTCCTTATGATGCAATTAAGTACGAGAGCTTACGCTCATAGGAGATTTAGAACATGCATCAACTTTTTAAAATCAGTTGTCAAAATTCAATTAATTTTCTCTGGAAAAGTCAAAATCAACGATGATCGTTATCGTTAGGGGTGTCAATTTTTGACACAACCCGAAACACGACCCGAACCCAAAACGTGTCGGGTTCGGGTTCAACAAATCAACCCGTTTTAAAAATAGGGTTAGGTTCGGGTTGACCAGAAACCCAAAATTGACCCGAAAGTGACAAGAAAACTCATATTTGACCCCAAAATCTGAGATTAACCCATTTTTTACCCGAAAATCAAAGATTGACCCGATTTTTTACCCAAAAAATAGCAATTTTGGGTCAACCCCGGGTCATTTGTGTCGGGTCGGGTTCGGGTCCGGAAACCTGACCCATTTTTAAAAATGGCTCGGGTTCGGGTTGACCTGAATAGTTTCGGGTTTGACCCGAACCCGACCCGTTGACCCGAATTGACACCCCTAGTTATCGTCATGTTTGAATAATTGATAATGAATGATATTTTCTTCCTTTGGAGAGATATATCATTTGTTGAAAAAATTTTGAATATGAGATTAACAATAATTCATCTAGATTATCGTAGTTAGATATTCGATCGAACCACACTATGTCCCATTGGGGCCATATGTGGTTCTTTCTTAAATTTGACTATAATATTTTATATGAAATTTGCAACTCTAAATATGAACCCCATTTCAAAATCTTATTTCCACCCCTTGAGGTGGTATACCTTTTATGATGGGATGCTCGATTTCAGAATTAAAATTTAAGGTCAATTTTAAATTCCACAAAGAAGATTAAACTTTTCAAAATCACTTTTCAACCCAAACAGCTAGTTCAGAGGGTTGACTAATGAGAAGCTTAGTTTGACACAAACGTAGCAGAGCAGCAACAACAACTTGATAATGATATGTCTTGCTTTGATAACTATGTAGCACAACAACAGCGACAACACGACAATGACATAGCTTGGTTTGGGGAGTAATTTGCTTCAATCCACTAATTCTTCCAAAAACAATCACCACCTCCACCTAATAAGGATCCTTCGTACTTTTAGTTTGCTTTGTATTTTCATCCTTGTGTTTGTATTGTTTTTACTTTTGTACTTTGTGATGTATGTGTTTCTCTTTAGTATCTCTATTTAGTTATTGTGATGACAAACAAGGGAGTAGTTTATTGTTGGTAGATTGTACTTTGTGATTAGAATGATTAATCTTATATTTTCTAATTGATTTTGTGCTCTTTACTTATACATTGCTTTCCTTATATATATATCATCTCAATATTTCATTGGCATATTTTTTTACATCATTGGCATCATATTATATTTACCATTAGAAGCAACTAGACCTTAACAATATAACCAAACTTATATCAACTATACATCAGTAATATATCTTGTAGGTTCTCCTCTTTTGAGTGTTGATATTTCAATTATGAGATAGAGTAATCTCACCAAGTTTAAATGACTTTATTTTGTTAGTGTGTAGGATTAATAATTGGCTACATAAGCCTGTGTAATCCCAAGTTTGATCCTTAAAGTTAAATATCACAACTTATAATTTATCATGCTCCAATCATCAATATGAAGTAGCATAATGCCCTAGGTCAATAATATCAAGGTGTGCGCTTTTATTGACTTGCTAAGCTAGTGTTTAAACTCATGAAAGTTTATCATTAGCATCAAATAAATACACATATAGTTGATAGATTCGCTGAGCTAGGACATGACTCAACTAATGTATCTAAACATGTATTTATATTAGAGTGGTGTTGGCCATTTTGGTTCATCATTAAGTCAATAGGCTGATGAACATGAATCTTATGATTTCATTACAGCATCATTATGTCACTTTTCTTGAACTCTACTTTTATAAAAACAATTATTTATATGTGCACATAAAATACTCCATTATACATAAAGAATATGTAACAAAGTAAGATAATCACATATGGGATGGGTCTTAATAATAAGCTTATAATCTTAGGGGTCATCCTAGATTGGCCCACCTATTAAAAGAGAATGATGTGGCACAAGTAACCAATTGAGGTAGATTGGATCAATCTCTATGGCTTAAACTAAGGTGGAAGCTATAGTTAATGACCTATGGCAAGGAATAGAATAAAATCAAATAATTAGGATTTTAATTTTATGTGTGTGCTCTAAATGTTGATGATTGTCTAAGATAATATTTCAAATACAAACTTTCAAATCTTGAGGGAATATTTTGCACTGTCAATCAAAAATTGATTTATTACATTAAAATAAAATCATCTAATCAATTTTAACCTTAGATGTTCGACCATCACTTAGGGGAAGTGGTAGTTATACATGAGTAACCACTTCTTCACTCTCCTCCACTCATTTGATTGAACCCTTTTGTCCTCTCTTTTGTTTATGTAAGAAGGCTATATGTCCTTACAATAATCAAGTAAAAAAGAATTGACGTGGGCCTGCTAAATTTATTATATTTTATTACGAGAATAAAGTGTTGGTGGCCACACTTAAGGGTATCAAAATCTGACACGACTTGAAACCTTACCCAAAAAATTATGGGTTCGGGTAAACCCGTTTGTCACACGGGTCGGGTTCGGGTTTGTAATTTCAATCTGTTTGTAAAATTGGGTAGGGTTTGGGTTGACCCAAAAACCCGAAATCAACCCGCATTGACCCGTTTGTCTGGTCATTCTGTCAAATGTCAATCGTGTTCAAGTCATGCATCAGATATCAGCTCTCAGGCATCAAATGTCAATCCCGTCAAGTGTAAGGATGAGTTCGAGGCTTCGGGACGCCGCCGACGATGGCACTAGTTGAGTTTGAGGCTTCAAACTACCGCAGTGCCGCTGCCTCCATGCTCTAAGCTAGGGGTGCAAACGAGTCGAGTCGAGCGAGCCTAGCTCGTTAAGCATGCAGGCGGCTCGAACTCGAGCTCGAGCTCAACTCGAGTTTAGTACTCGAGCTCGAGCTCGACTCGACTGTTCGAATCTTAGTCTCGTATTAGGCTCGTTAGCTCTAGCTCGAATAGTGAGCTCGAGCTCGGCTCGAGTTCAAGCTCGAATTGAATTTTTTAATGGATATTTTCACATTCAAAAATGATGTTTTTTAATAAAAATTTCAAGTTCTCATAAAAAAGGTCATTATAAGCTATTTAAAAAATCATGAAGCCATTTAGTTAATATCTAATATAAAGTCAAAAAAAATTACAAATTACAAATTTTCCAAAGCATAGTCATAAATAATATGCCTATAAATTTTTCAAAGCATAGTCATAAATAATATGCCTCAAAATACATCATTCAAAGATTACCACTAGGCCTAATTACCAGTAAGAGTTTCCTAAAGCTCATTAAAAGTCAATATTCCTGGTACAAATTACAAATTTCCAAAAGTTCTTAAAACAATATAGTGAGATCAAATAATAAGTTTTTCATGTCTTCTGCATCTTCGTCTACCTTCAAAACTGCAATTGAAAAGAAATGCATTAGAAGAATTGTCTCAAAATGTAATATTAAACCAAAAAAGAAGTTTAATAAATTACTGTTAATGGTTTACTTCTTCATTCATTTTTAATTCTATGTTTTGTTCTTTAAGAAGCTAACTCAAAGATTAGCATTAAAATGAAGTAATGAACTAAAGAGAACATGACGGACAATAAACATTAAGTAGCAGCAACCAAATTGTTCTTATTGTTGTTCGTATTTTGTCATATTTAAACAGCAGATGCATTGATAGTAGATTATATTTAACTACCATATTTAACTCATTATCAACTATCAACAGTAGCAGGAATAGTAAATTGAATACACATTTATTTTGGTTGGTTAAAATAAGCAAACAAATTGCATGTATAGTAGCCATTCAAACATTTATTTATCATTTACCAAAAATTTACCATGATAATAATCTTCAAGTACATGATATCGGTATCTCAATTTCATCGTCGTCCTCCTCTTCCTATAAACAATTGCAAAGTCTATTAGTTATAAAATAAACATTAAACGAATTAACAAAAACTTTAAAAATAAATACCTTCATTGTTCCCTTCAAACCATACTGAGCACGTACCTAATTCGACCCACATATCAAAGCCTGAACCGTTTCAATTCCCAATTTTGAATGATAAACTTCAAAGAAAAATAAAACTGAAGCATGCTCCAACAAAAATAAAACTGAAGCATACTCCAACAAAAATAAAACTGAAGATGCTCTATAAATAAGAGAGGCTAAATACTGAAGCAAAAATGAAATGTTAAGGAAAAACTTCAGTAAAATATACCTAAGAAGATGCTCCAACAAAAATAAGTGATGTTTTACCTTGAGCACGGGAGCAAGCTCTCTAAAATCCAAATCGATAAATGCTATCCTGCTTGAACACCGGATAAGAAAAACTTCAAAGAAAAATAAAAATATAGAGAAATAAAAGAAGAAGAATCAAAATCCAAACCAAATCTAAGAACTCTCTCTCAACAAACCTTTTGAACCGTGCTTGAGCACCGGTAGAACGGCAGACAAGGAAGAAGAAGAATGCCCTAGCTCTTGAACAGGATACGCCGCTAAATCGCCCACCACGCGAAAAGAAATATTAGACCGGTTTCAAATGGAGGTTTATTACTTATTGATTCACCGATTCCAGTCCCAGACCCGGTTCATGCTTGGACCGGTCCCGCGGCTCCCGCCTCTGCTCCGCAATTCGCAAGTGCGAATTTTTTTTCGCAAAATATGCCGCCCGCGCATTTTAATCGAGCCGGCTCGACGATCAAACGAGCCGAACGAAGCTTGGATCGAACTCGAGCTCGATAATACACCGAGCTCGAAATTTTGCTCGAGCTCGATACTCGATAAGCTTGACTCGCGAGCTCGTTAACGAGTCGAGCCCGAGTCATCTCGCGAGTCGGCTTGACTCGTTTGCACCCCTACTCTAAGTTGTTGCTGCCTTTGAGTTTGAGCTGCCGCTGCCTTCGAGTTCGTGCTGCCGTCGGCGACGACAAGTTCAATGCTTTGTTCTGCTGCCAGCGACAGCGTCCGAGAGTCCGCATAATGCAAATGTGGCTATCGCTCGCGAGTCGTGTTGGGTCGAGTTTACCCGGTAACCCGCATAGGTCGAGTCCGAGTTAACAATCCTGACCCGTTTGCAAAATCGGGTCGGATTAGTGTCAACCCGTTTACAACTAGGTCAATTCGGGTTCAACCTAAACCCGACTCGTTGACCCGAATTGACACTGCTAGCTAGACTTATGCGGGAATTGGATAACTCTTTTAGCTCTTTATCATATTTGTGAGGGATAATTCTAATGGTTTGATTTAAACCAAGATATTAATTGATGTAGAAATATTTCCCTATCCTTCTATTATCATTTCATACCAACACCTTAACAAATTTCCTATAAAAATCCTAATCTCGTGCTACTTTGAAGTCGTTAGCCATGGGTTTATCAAGTAAAATCTAGTATTGTTATAGCCTTCATTTGAACTAGAGACAATTCTCTATCATTCACAAGTTTTTTTATAGCATTTGAATTTGGGGCTCTCGGCCAAAGGGCCTTCTCCATGATTGCATGAGAAAAGAAGAAGGGAAAGCTTTATAATTTAGGTTTTATCTGGGATGACTTTTTTATTACTTATGAAAGTAGCTTTTTAATAAATAAAATTTTTGTACTAAAAAGCTGCTTTAAGTAGCACTAAAAAGGTAGTCCCAAACGAAACCTTATGCTTCATTTTGTAATGACTTTCTTATGCTTCTTAAAGCAGCTTTTTATTACAAAAGTTTAGATTTTTGTACTAAGAAAATTGTTTTAAGAAGCATAAGTGATACGGCATCGCAAAATCATCTTGATCGGGCACGAATCTCGAGGCAAAACCTAGTTGGAAACTTCAAAAATTAATTTCGGGAGCATATGAACTCCGATTTCAGCGAGCTTACAGTCAAACTGAGCGTCTTGGAAATACAAACCCAACGACACCAAGATCAACCCAATCCGAGCCCAAATGGGTCCAAATCAAAGGTTTGAAGCGCTGTTGGAAGGTTCAAAACGCAATTTGAATTACCAAATGGTCTCCGATTTTGACAAGCTTATACTCGAATCGAGCGGCTCAACGAGACGAATCCAACGAGCCCAAGATCATCGAATTCCGACATCATTAAAGTCATCAAATGTCCAACGAACGGTGCATGATCAAAAGATTCGATATCAACCGTCCATTCAAACCACTCCCTGTTCGCCCTTGATCTCACGCCTATTTACGGGCTATGCCACTCCAGAAAAACTATAAATAGAGCCCTCATTCTACACCAAGGGACTTAAGTGAAGAGAGAGAAGAAGAAGAGAAGGAGAAGGAGAAAGGGGAATAGGAGATTCCTCACCTCCTCGACCACCGCCGCCGGAGTTTTTCCTGCCGCCTGAAGACGCCGGAGCTCTGCCGGATTTTCAGAAAACGCAGGGAATTCGCAGGATTTTGTGAAGTTCGTGGAAGAAACAAGTTGTATTTGGATTATCCCAGCTTGTGGGACGAAATCCGCCATTTGTAATCAACAAAAACACTAGTGGAAATTTGCAACTGGGCGAGGCCCCGTGGTTTTTCCCATTTTTGGGTTTTCCACGTAAAAACTCTTGGTGTTCACTCTCTTTTCCTGTTTGTGTGTTAAACTTACGTGCAACGCTCGGACGCAAGTTCATAAACTCTACCGCCGCGTATTTTCTAACACGCAACAGTTTGGCGCCGTCTGTGGGAACAATTATCCCACTACTTCGAGTACTGCTACGATGGTGAATAGGCGCAGCAGTCGTTTGGTTGGAGCTTCTCGCTCCAACTCTCGTCAGTCTAGAAACTCGTCTATTAACCATAGACGACCAATCTCAGTATCTTTGCACTCCGGGGGGCAAAATGCTTCCGCTGAAAGGACCTCAGGGCCTTCTTTGGAAGAAAGGATTCGGAAGATGGAAGAATCTCAGAACGAGATTCTTCAACTCCTACGAGACGATCGACAGCCGACGTTGGAAGAGATCCTTCGCCCTCGAGATCCACCAAGGGTTGAAGATGTTCAATTCGAACAGCGTCAAGAAGAAATTCACCTTCCTCCACCTAGGGGACATCCTCAAACACAACACGAAGATGAACTTGCCGATACAGCGAGTTCAACACATCTTCGCATTTTTTCGGAACTCCCAGAAGGCTCTCTCCAACCACACATTGCAGGACTCCCTCACAATGTCCTACGTCGTGAACTGCGAAAATTGGTACGGGAAGAGTTCCCCCGAGGAGATGTGAGGCATGCTCTCCGACAGAGGAATTTCCAGGAATCATCACCTCTAACGGAAGCCATTCTTCAGCACCCCATTCCAGTAGGATTCAAAGTGCCAAATGTTGAGTCCTACGACGGGACGACCGACCCATATGAGCATATCAACTACTACAGAACCATCATGCATATTCAACGAGCATCAGACGCGCTCCTCTGCCAGGTCTTTCCCGCCACCCTTAAAGGACAGGCCCGAACATGGTTCTACTCGCTTCCACCTGGAACGATCCCCTCTTTTGTCAAATTGGCAAAAGTATTCGTCGAACAATTTGTGGCCAATCAAAGAATTGTTAAGGATTCTTCCCACCTCTCCGGGATTCGCCAAAATGAGGGAGAATCATTGAAGGAGTATTTTCAACAATTTTCCACTGAAGCACGACAGATTCCAGGAGTAGACCCTGAATTACTCATAGAGGTCTTTCTTGGAGGTCTTCGTCCTGGCCCCTTCTATTCGGCCCTTATGCGAGACACCGTCCATTCGTACGCTGACTTGGTCCATCGCGTGGAGGCACAAATCTCTGCGGATGAAGCTATAAATGCTCACAGGAAACAGTTTGAGCAAATCAGCGGGAAGCGCAAAGGTGCACCTGGGATGGATAATTCTTTCTCACAGTAGAAAAAGCATGAGAAGAATAATCTACCTCATAGGTCTCCGTCACCACGACTAGGACCTCGCCAAGAAAAGGAGTACACCCCACTCAATACATCCCAAGCAAATGTATTAATGGCCATCCGGGATCAGGAGAATGTGAAATGGCCACACCCTTTGAAGCCCAACGTCGGAAACCAGGAGCAATATTGCCACTTCCACCGTAGCCGTGGGCACACTACTGAAGCATTTTGGCAGCTCAAGGAAGAAGTTGAGAGACTGATCCGACAAGGATATCTCCGACAATTCATCAAGAATACACCAACCCGAGATGAAGTTGGTCTGACTGGGGGGCATAATCAACAACAAAGACAACCATTGAATAATGTTCAAATGGTTGGAGAGATTGAATGATCACGCACTTCGTGTATTTGTATTAACAAATATTACTTGTCTTATTCTCACTTTTATGTTGAGTTGAGTGTCACTTTGATATCTCTAATATGTTCTTTCAAGTTAAATGTTGTCGTATTGTCACCGTGCGAAGATCTTGTGTGTTGAGTACTTTGTAATTTGTAAGTCGTACCAGGGAACTATTGTACTATGCTTACGTAATGCAGTAATAGAATGTTCATGTTGTTGTGATATGATTTTTCCTCTTATGAAAGATAAGAAAAAACTTCTCAAACTCTTTCTCCGTGATTCGAGGAATACACAATCCATATTGTATCTCAATCACCGGACGATCAATCCCAGGGGGATTTGATCCTGACCTCATCCACACAGGTTAACGTCGTCGAGCAAGGCTCCGACATACAACCTCGGATAGGTCTTACATCCTTGGTGGATTCTCTCGACCTCTTCCACACAGGTTAACGTCGTCGAGCAGGGCTCCGACATACAACCTCGGATAGGTCTTACATCCTTGGTGGATTCTCTCGACCTCTTCCACACATGTTAATGTCATCGAACAAATATTCTGACATACAACATCGGATAGGTCTCACATTCTTGGTGGATTCTCCTGACCTCATCCACACAGGTTAACGTCGTCGAGCAGGGCTCCGACATACAACCTCGGATAGGTCTTACATCCTTGGTGGATTCTCTCGATCTCTTTCATACAGGTTAATGTCATCGAACAAATGTCCTGACATACAACCTCGGATAGGACCTCTACTCATCGTCAGACTTCTGCTCGTCAGCGAACTCCTACGACGAACTTTCGTCGGTCTTCTACCCGATGACGGACTTCTCTATGTCGTCAGACTTTTGCTCGTCAGCGGACTACTCGTCATCGGACTTCTGTTCATTGACGAACTTTCGTCAATCTTCTACCCGACATCGGACTTCTCCCTGGCGTCGGACTCCTACTCGTCGTCGAACTTCTGCTCGTCGATGAATTCTCGTCGATCTTCTACCCAATGTTGAACTTCTACCCGACGTCAGACTTCTGCTCGTCAGCAGAGCGGACTTCTACCCGATGACGGACTTCTCTCTGTCGTCAGACTTCTGCTCGTCAGCGGACTACTCGTCGTCGGACTTCTGTTCATTGACGAACTTTCGTCAATCTTCTACCCGACATCGGACTTCTCCCTGACGTCGGACTCCTACTCGTCGTCGGACTTCTGCTCGTCGATGAATTCTCGTCGGTCTTCTACCCGACGTTGAACTTCTACCCGACGTCAGACTTCTGCTCGTCAGCAGAGCGGACTTCTACCCGACATCGGACTTCTGCTCGTTAGTCGACTTCTGCTCGTCGTCGGACTTCTGCTCGTCGACGAACTTTTGTCGGTCTTTTACTCGACGTTGAACTTCTCCCTGTCGTCGGATTTCTGCTCGTCGGCGGACTTCTACCCGACATCGGACTTTTGCTCGTCGACGAACTTTCGTCGGTCTTCTGCCCAAGGCCGTACTTCTACCCGACGTCGGACTTCTTCTTATCGTCGGACTTCTCCTCGTCGGCAGACTGCTACTAGCCATCGGCTTCTCGCTTGAATGCTATTTGCAACGCATTCTCGAGCCCTCTGGACATGCAGTTGGATGATCTTCCATGACTGAAACATCTTTAGTAGAAGTACGATCACCCATTTTTGCCTCGCGAGAATCCACCAGGAAGAAATCCCGTAGGTTTCTGCACGCAATGAGGGGCGCTATTCGAGTAGGAAAAGATTCCAACTCGCAAATAACGGAAGCCTCAAACGCCAGTAAACCAGAGGGGCAGGAAGAAATCCCGTAGGTTTCTGCACGCGAGGAGGGGCGCTATTCGAGGAGGAAAAGATTCCAACTCGCAAATAACGGAAGCCTCAACCGCCAGTAAACCGGAGGGGGAGGAAGGAATCCCATAGGTTTCTGCCGCTAGTAAACCGGATGGGGAGGAAGAAATCCCGTAGGTTTCTGCACGCGAGGAGGGGCGCTATTCGAGTAGGAAAAGATTCCAACTCGCAAATAACGGTAGCCTCAACCGCCAGTAAACCGGAGGGGGAGGAAGGAATCCCGTAGGTTTCTGCCGCCAGTAAACCGGAGGGAGAAAGAAAGAGAAGTTGTAAGTTTCCTAAGGGCCTAGGAGGCCTATTTATAGGTTCTGGAGAAAAAAGGGGGAAGTTATTACAAATTTCGGAATTTTCTTATTTTAGAAAATTTTTAGGAATTTTTTGCAATTTTTGGGGATTTTTTCAGAATTTTTTGGACCAAAAAATAGCAAAATGCCATTTTTGGACGAATGTGGGGCCCACATTGGCGGTGCAGCCAACCAGCTGCACCTTTTCGCGCGGCCAGATCAGCGATCCGCGGCCAACACACGCGGATCGCGGCTGGCCAGCCGTGGCACGCACGGTAGGCGCTGGCGCACTGGCCAGCGCACCCCCCGCGCGGCAGGCGCGGGCACACCCCAGCGCGGGCGCACCCAGCGGGTGCGGGCGCACTGCAGCGGGCGCGGGCGCACCCCAGCGCGGGCGAGCCCAAGCGCGGGCTCGCGGGCGCGGCACGCGCGCGCGCGCGGCCGCAGCGCGTAAGCGCGGCCGCGGTTCTGCGCCGGCGGCGGCGGCGGCCGGCCGGCCGGTCCGGTCGGTTCGACCACCTGGCCCGTTTCGGGTTCGTTTTTTCTCCCCGAAAAGTTCAAATTCGACGTTTTTGGGGTCCCAAGGACCGTTTTTCGACGTTCCGGACTCAATTTTGACATTTTCGGAGCCATTCGGGGCTTCTAAAATCCAGATCAATCCTGGGTCACTCAGAAAAAATTTCCGAAATTTGTGACACATATTTTCGGACCTCTGAAGCTACGACGTCCGAAAATAGGGGGGCAACTGATACGGCATAGCAAAATCATCTTAATCGGGCACGAATCTCGAGGCAAAACCTAGTTGGAAACTTCAAAAATTAATTTCGGGAGCATATGAACTCCGATTTCAGCGAGCTTATAGTCAAACTGAGCGTCTTGGAATTACAAACCCAACGACACCAAGATCAACCCAATCCGAGCCCAAATGAGTCCGAATCAAAGGTTCAGAGCGCTATTGGAAGGTTCAAACCGAAATTTGAGTTACCAAACGGTCTTTGATTTTGACGAGCTTATACTCGAATCGAGCGGCTCGACGAGACGAATCCAACGAGCCCAATATCATCGAATTCCGACATCATTAAGGCCATTAAATGTCTAACGAACGGTGCATGATCAAAAGATTCGATATCGGCCGTCCATTCAAACCACTCCCTGTTCGCCCTTGATCTCACGCCTATTTACGGGCTATGCCACTCCAGAAAAACTATAAATAGAGCCCTCATTCTACACCAAGGGACTTAAGTGAAGAGAGAGAAGAAGAAGAGAAGGAGAAGGAGAAAGGGGAATAGGAGATTCCTCACCTCCTCGACCACCGCCGCCGGAGTTTTTCCTGCCGCCTGAAGACGCCGGAGCTCTGCCGGATTTTCAGAAAACGCAGGGAATTCGTAGGATTTTGTGAAGTTCGTGGAAGAAACAAGTTGTATTTGGATTATCCCAGCTTGTGGGACGAAATCCGCCATTTGTAATCAACAAAAACACTAGTGGAAATTTGCAACTGGGCGAGGCCCCGTGGTTTTTCCCATTTTTGGGTTTTCCACGTAAAAACTCTTGGTGTTCACTCTCTTTTCCTGTTTGTGTGTTAAACCTACGTGCAACGCTCGGACGCAAGTTCATAAACTCTACCGCCGCGTATTTTCTAACACGCAACAATAAGAAAAACTGTTCCAAACAAAGCTTTAGTCTCAAATGTCTTAGGCTTCATTTGGGACGACTTTTCTACTATTTTTTAAAGCAGCTTTCTATTTCAAAAATTAAAATTTCAATTCTAAAAAACTACTTTAAAAAACAGTACGAAAATCATCCCAAATAAAATCTTAACTAATGAAGCCTAACCCCCCCCCCCCCCCCTAAGATACGGGAGTAAGAAGGTAGTCGTATACACTCAATATATGAATGCTTATATAATGGTGATGTTAGGTAAAATACAAGATTTATGCCAGCAATGATAGCTTATTAATATTATAGTTGTACTACTACAATATGATTTATATTTCATAACAAATATTTTTATTTGAAATGACGATACAAAAGGCATCATGCAAAGCGTTGGAGGGCTAACCCCGATGGATCAAATCCATCAAAAAGTATGTGTAAACAATTCAAAAGTAATTTTTATTTAATAAATTTCATACACATAATAATCCTTATAAAAAGAACTAATTTTTATTTAATAAATTAAAATTTACAAAGCAATGTCCTATTTATAGATTTTTTCCCAAGGTTTTACAACTTTAAAAAGCCTTATAAACTAATAAAATACTATTATGGATTGATGAATGATTACTTATCATAATAAAGAGAAAAAGAAAATAAGTGAAATAAAATAAAATAGTAATTTTCTTTGAGGCTTAATAATTCTTTTATGAAGTAGTATATTCATAATATTAAAAATAAGACTTACATACATGTCATTAGGGCTTATTGAATTTGTTTGATCGAGACGCTCAATTTGACTTATAAGCATCAGAGATTTAGAGATCGTTTGGTTGTACAATTAATATCTCAAAATTTTTAATTTGCTTCAAGTGTTTGATATAAGATTATTTAGATTCAGACTGTATATTTTATGGTAACGATGGATTTCTTTCATCGAGACATTCAAATTAGATATAACTTTTCTAAGTTAGAGCTTGGATGATTTTATTTTTTATTCAGACCGTATATTTTATGGTAACGATGGATTGCCTCTCTTATTTCTTACGTGAAACGGTGGGGAATCGAGAGCGGCGCAATGGGTTGGCTCTTTATGTCTTACGTGAAACGGAGGGGAATCGAGAGCTGCGTGGTGGTCGGTGAAGAGTACAAATGGCGATGCGAACTGGAATAAAAGAAGCTATAAACACTAAAGAACTAAACATAAGGGTCCAGCCTGCATTACCGTATGATAATTTAATTAAGTTGTTATAGATAAAATTAAACGATTAAAATATAATTAGAGAATGAGATAATAGTGATTAAAAATAATTAATGAGCGACATTTCACGTACGGAAGAGAAATTCCTACAGCTTATGAAGTTTAATCATCATATTATATTATATGAAGCATTATATTTATAAAAAAAGTGAAACGCATGAAATTGAATCAATATAATTGTTGCAGCCGACCGACTATGACAACGGTAGACGGGGGAGGCTTTTGCTTGTAATAGTAATGGCTGGCTGCGGGTGATAATAGATAGTGGTGGGTGACGGCAAGCCATAGTAGTTAGGGGTGTCAATTTCGGGTCAGGGGTCGGATTTGAAACTGACCCGGGTTCAAATGGGTCGACCCTAACCCGACCCTGTTAGGTAAACGGGTCAGAAATGCGAACCCGAACCCGACCCGGCGGGTTGCTGGGTTGACCTGATCTGACTCGGGAAAGCTGGTCGCGCGCGGAGCTGGTCACGTAGAGAGGTCGCGCGGGGCGGGTTGCGCGGAGCTGTCGCGCGGGGCGAGTGCGCGGCGACGTGGGGTCGCGCGGCAGGGCCGGGTCGCGGGCAGAGGGGCGTGCCGGCGTGGTCGCGGGCAGCAGAGTCGCTGGCAACAGCGTGGGGTCGCGACAGCGAGTTTGCGCGGGGTCGCGACCAGCTGGGTCGCCAGGGGTCGCAATAGCGGGCAGGGTCGCGAGAAAGCGGGTTCGTGGGTTGACCCGACAACCCAAACCCGACCCGTTTTTCAAACGGGTCGATTTCTGGAACCCGACCCCGACCCGTTTTGAAACGGGGTCAGGTCCAACCCGGATTTTTTGGGTCGGTTTTCGTGTCGTGTCAAATATTGACACCCCTAATAGTAGTTAGTGGCGATGGTGACCAACTGTAGCGATGTTGGGTCAGGGCATTCGCTAGTAGTGGAGGTGGTCGGCGACTTGCAGCAATGACAACCAATGACTTGTAGAAGGAGGTGGACGACAACAACGTAAACAATTTGTAGTGAAAATAAAATTTAGTTAAAATTGGACAAATATATAATACAATGAAAATTAAATTAGGGACTGAAAAAAGAAATTCAGTGAAATTTTACACTCAGCAAACCAAACCTTTAAATTTAATTTCCCCTGAATTTGAAATGTTTTGAATTATTTTTCAACAATTCAAACAATCACTCACTCCAAAGGAATTTGACCAATAACACATTACTAATAAAAACTATGTCACCACTCACCATATTGTGTTCAATTTTTTTTTTTTTTATACTAAAATTTAGTTTTATATATGATATTATGAATTGTACTAATTTTAATATAAATTCAAAAATTTCAAGCTTTTTGATTCGTTTAACATTAGAACAACCTGAATCAAATTTTTTTTTTAAAAGCCTTATTTGGCTTTTTTTTTTCCTTGTTTTGTGATTGGATATGCATTCAAAAAGTTGTTACAAATTAATTGGATAAAGAATTTGATTATGATAATGTCATGTTTTGGGCTCAAACATTATATCAATTTTGCCCCTACGTGTCATTGTTGTAGTCCTCATTACATTTGAGCCATTCGATTATAACAGCTTGATGCATTTCTGCCATCTATTGCATTTTCTATTTTGTCTTCTCCCAATGTATGTATTCTCTATTTTTGAATTGCTATGAAAATGGGTAGTAATGAAGTCTCATTTTTCTATACAATAACTTTCGTTCAAAAATATTTTCTGAAAGTGAGATTATTAGTGCAAAAGAAATATGAAGGATTTTATTAAGAATATTAATCATGTATTTTTTTTTGTCATTATAATGTTTTTTTTTTAATTTTTTGTGGCTGAAAAATCTGGTGATGATTTTGATAAAGACATTTTATTTGTATTTAGAAGCTGAAAAAAGAAAAAAAAAAGACGTATTAAAAAATAGTAAAAGTTTAGATTCAAGTTTCCATTCAAGAAAAAGAGACTGCAATTTCTCACATAGTGCTATCCCATCATAGGGTTGTGGCATAAAAGAAAAACTAATTATTTTTTTGTGTAAATGCCACTCATTGTCAATATAATGCACGGTCAAACTACCCTAAGGTTAAAATTGTAAATTACTTGGCAAGGGGGCACCGGGCACAAGCGGCGAGCACGACTGGCCAGTTGCGCAAACATTCTGAACCCGGGTTGAAACGGGTCATTTTCGGGTTATCCGGGTTGACCCGAACCCGACCCGAAATTGCATACGGGTCAAAATCTTGAACCCGAACCCGACTCGTCTCGGGTTCGGGTTGACCCTAACCCGAATTTCTCGGATCGGGTTCGTGTCGGGTTTTTGGGTCGTGTCATATATTGACAGCCCTAGGTTGCAAGCAGCCAATGTTAAAAAAAATTAAAAAAAATACAATTCTAAAATCAGTCATCTTGTCCTTGCAATCAAGCCATCTATTTGTTGGCTCGGGCAATCTGTACCATTGAATGGACTCATGGATCTCAACCACGGCCACACGGTGAACCACACGCCACACGAAGCCAAGTTACTGAGCAACAAGGATATTCTCTTCTTTGGCCCTTCAATTTTATGTCTTTCATCTCATTTCGTTTTTATTTTTATTTTTATTTTTATTTTTCGTCGCGCAGCCATTCCTATTCTTCGCCTTTAGTTCTTAGGAAAAAAAAAAAAAAAAAATTTCTTTTTCATTCTTGTTTCTGCGAACAAAGTCGGGAAGTGAATGGCGACGGCCATCTCTGGTCAGATTGCGCTCTCTCCAGGCCATGTTCTAAATTTCAGACCAGGTTTCCTTCTCGCCATCATGGACTTTCGTCCTGCTTTGCTTTGTTTATTTGTGTATCTCGTTTTTTCCCCGCTTTTATTTGTCGCGGGGGGCATTACAGATTGATTACATTGATAAAACTTATAGATTCTTGTGGTAGTTTCTTACTTTGTGATGTTTTGCGTACTGGGAGGGCAATTAGTTTTTCTTCCAACTGAATATTTTCTTGTGTTCCTGCTCGTCAGAGAATTTTCCTTTCAATTTCTAATTTGAGATATGATAATTTGGGATTCACTTGCTACTTTATGGAGATTTAATAGAGCTGTTTTACTATTCTGACTCGTCTGTCGCTTGTGTTCCCGCTAATTGGAAGAATTTTCCTTCAATTTTAGGTTTTTCTTCTGAATCTAGAAGTTTGATTTCTGATTGCATGTTGGGAGATGTATTTTGGAAAGTGAGAGATTTGGTAAGGAGTTGAACTCGGGGCTCATTCGGGGTGAATAGTAATTATTTGGAGATTAAAAAAGTAGAGTTGTTTTATTCTTCTGGCTGAAACTGCACTTATATTCCTGCTAATTGGAAGAATTTTTCCTACAAGTTTTTTTTTTTTTTGGAATCTTGTGGCCGGAGTTCTGATTGCACGTTGTTGGGATGCATTTCAGAAAGTGAGAGATTTGGGAACTAGGTGAAATTCAGAGTTCTTTGAATCACTTGGGGGTTTTATTTATTAGAGTTATTTATTCTTCTACCTGAAAGTCTACTCGTGTTCCTGCTATTTGTGTATAATTTGTCTTCAATTTTTCGGTTTTGCTGCTGAATCTTGGGGTTCGACCTTCGGTTGCATGCTGTTGAGATATGCATCGGGACTTAAATTTGGGGAAGAGTTGATATTTGGGGTTCATTCATGGTGTTTGGTGCTTCTATGGAGATTGAATGTTAATAGTTATTCTCTTTTTCTGATGGAAATCCCACTTGTGCTCCTGCTAATTGGATGAAATTTCCGTCAATTTTGGGGTTGTTTCTCAATCTTAAGGTTTTAGTTCTGATTGCACATTGTTAAAGATTGAATGGATCTGTTTTCTTTGGATTGAAACTCTACTTTTCATCATCAACATACATTGTTAAAGATTGAATGGATCTGTTTTCTTTTGATTGAAACTCTACTTGTCATGGCCAACCTTCTTGTTAGCCTTATCCCAACTATTTGTGGCTAACTTTATAAATTCTCTTTTTTCATTCGTTCCTAATGAGTGATGTATGAGGTATTAAGCTTGTAAACTACTTATATGCATATTATCTTATGCCTACTCTTTTTCTTTCATTCTAATCTTGCTTTAATTTTATTTAAAAATCTAATGAGTTCATTTTATATCATTTGGTGTACATGTCCAAGCCATGTAATGGTGGCACAACAACAATATCATCAAGCTTTTATGCCAATACATGGGGTCATCTACAAGAATCCTTTTTCTCCAATGTGTTCTATTAAGAGTAAAATTCTCATTAAAATTTAATAAAAAAAGATCATTTGTAATATTTTCTAGTCAAGTCTTTTTAGGTCTGCTTCTACCTTTCTTAACATAGGCCAAATCCAATACATCTACTATCCTAATTGGGTCATCGGAAGGGCGATGTTTTGTACGTCCAAACCATCTAAGGTGACTCTCTCTAATCTTATCTTCCACTGGAGCTACTCTAACCTTTTTATGTATATACTCATTTCGCCTTCTGTCACTAAGAGTGAAGTCACTCATCCACTTGAGCATCCTTAACTTTGCAACACTTAATTTTATGCTTCTCTTTTGATGGCCAATATTCTACGCTATAAAGCATTATAGGTGTTAGCACCATCTTATAGAATTTTCCCTTTGATTTGAGGGATACTTTTCTATCACACAATAGGCCCGATGCTGCTTCTCCACTTCAACCATCCAACTTGATTTCTACTAATAATATCCGTCTATTTCACCATCACTTTGAACAGTATATCTAAGATATCTAAAATGTGTACTCTTATTAATGGCTTGATCGCCCAAACTCACAATCCCCCACTAGGTCTATTACTACTAAAATTAAATTTTACGTATTCGATTTTATATCTACTTAAATGAAAACCTTTAGACTCTAAGGTTGACCTCCATAATTCAAGTTTTCCTTCAACTGTCTCTCTAGTCTTATCAATAAGAAGAATGTCATTAGAAAAAATCATATACCAGGGCACATCCTCTTATAAATGTCTTGTAAGAACATCTATTACTAAATCAAAAAATGTTGATCCTTGATATAATCCAATTAAAATAGGAAATATTTGCTCAAACCACCTTGTGTTTGAACAAAAGTAATAGCTCTTTCATACATATTGTCACGCCCCAATATCTAAATTGAAATAATTGCTTTGTTTATCTTTTAAATTATCAACCAAAGCTTCTGTGAATAATCAATATAAATCAATATATCTAACAGAAATAAATCTATATATCATGTACATCAAAATATAAATCTATATTCATTCCTCAAAATCATATTTACAATATCCAAAAGATCATTACATTCAATAATCTATGTCATGTTCCTGATTACAAAAAGAATAAATAAAATATAAAGCTAACAAAAGGAGAAATTTTAATATCTCAATCAACCTCACTCCACAATGTCTTAATTCCTTCCCTGACCTGAAATCAGTAAGATCATATAATGTGCTTACAATGCCCAACAAAAATCTAACCAAAACTTTTAATGCAATATTCATAAATCAACATGCATGATCATCTCAATCAATATAATCAATGATTTTCAATATCATTAATGATTAGTTATCCATAACACAAATCAATACAATCAGTAACGAAAAACTAGAATTATTACGTTGAAATCCATAAATCAATAATAGGCACGAGAACATAAATGCATTAGTAATCAATAAATCAAGATTTTAGGGAAAAACACATTGGTACTGTAATAATTCAATATTATTAGTCTATTAGTGAGGTGAATCATGAACGTATAGGAGTCATATCAGTATGCTATGTATGAATAGTGCTGACATATGCCTGATATAGCCCTTTATAATATAGAAAATCATGAAATTGTATATGCATGATCATTAATACGAAATGTATGAATTAGTTATATATTATCATTATCATATAGCTCAGCAAATTAGGTTATCTAGATTTAATGTGGTGTTTTTAACATCTTTAATATCAATTATTTCTCAGTTGGTCATCAGTCATATCCATCACACTTATCATTTATTCAGTAAATAAATTATCATTACATATGACTTTCAATAATTTATAAAGAGTTGTCATTCTCTACCTTTCGGCGTAATTCAGTCAATCGGTTACAGTCTACAATTAAGATTACACCACAAATTTTTTATTTTAAGAAAAGCCCGTCGACCCATCTTTCTGCGTAGGATATTATATTTTAAGCGCCAAACGTATTAATTATAACATTAATAGTCAGCTTCCCTTGCTCACATACAAATGTTACATTTACCTTGAATCAACAGTATCAATCTTTCTTTAATGTATGAAATGCAACATAAAATGCAGGAATCTATAAAATATAAGAAAAATTGTATACTAGCCAATAACTTAAGAAAATCACAACTTTTATTTTACTCGGTAAAATTCAACAATACTATAGTTTAAATATCCATATTAGTCATATTTGTCATATACAAAAAGTTACACAATAAAAGTGTGGTAAATTAAGAAAAAAATGCAATTTTATCCTTTTATGGGGAAGTAAAATTTGTAGATACATAATTATTTAAAATAAAAGTATGTTTTAAGTTACTTACTACGATCAAAAGACTTTTTCCAACTAAAGCAATGGCGAAATAACAAAAACTTGGCTTTTTCTCCCTTCCTCTCCCGATTCCTTACTTCTTCCATGGAAAGCCACGAATGGGGAGGAGGAGATGGCTTAATGCTTAGGTTTAGGATTATATATATATAAAAACACTATTTTTAGCACACTTAAACATCTTAGCATTGCATGCCAGTTCATGGCATCATCCCGTTCAAAAACCCAATGCCGCCACGCCAAATTATTTTTCAGATTTTTCTAAAATTAAGGCGCCAGAGCACCTACATACCCAGCACCACAACAATCCAATTCAGAAATTTCAAAAAAGTTATTTTTCATTTTAAAATAATTTTCATAATTATTAGGTTGTTACGCGTATCCTTAATGACTTGAATATAAACTTTATTAACTCATTTCTTTTCTAGTGCACTCTAGGGCAAACTTTCTTATATGCTTTCTCTAAATCAATAAATATCAAATGTAGATCCTCTTTATTCTCTCTATACTTCTGGTGTAACCTAAATTCTAGAATCAAATAGGAGAATACTGGGATAAACATGACACCACTTTCAGTAAACAAAAGCTAGCAACAATAGAAAGAAAACTTAATAGAAACAGATGTAATAGAACTACCAGGAAACTTAGCAAAAACAAACTAGTATATAAAATAAACTACCCTCATAATAACCTTAAGAAAAAAGGTCACCTCACATGCAAATATGAAAAATAGGTATTGGTGCTCCAACGAAAATTCAAACCAGAGGTTCGCCACAGAAATCTTGATCCAATACTGGTCGGCACTCCTCCGACAAATACCAATAAGGCGGCCAAATGACACACCACACTCACTATATTTGGAGAAGAATGATACAATTGGTAGGGAAACCATGAAGAGATGAAATAGATAGAATATTAGAAGAAGAATTAAGTAGAGGAAGATGGTAGCTCTCAAGCTAAGAAGAAAAACCTTCAGGTTTAGAGAAGATTTCAGCCAACAACCAACCTCCCACCAGTAGCTAACAACCCCCATTTATAGCGGAAAATGAACCCAATAGCCACATAAATGTGTTGCCCCCAAGCAACCAATATGAGCCAACACAACATAGAAAATAGCCTAGGGAGGGGAACAGATAACACAAGGAATCAACAGCCAGAAATTCAAGCAGAGAGGATCCGAAATCTGCTTTGGAACCCAGCAGAAATTCCAACAGCCACCAAGCCATAATAAGCCAACAGCCACCAAACCATATTAAGCCTAGAACACCAGATAACCAAGGATAAATGGGCCAAGCCCAATAAGGAAATATCAACTCATAAATAAATGCTCACTTAGCCAAAAGAAAACAAGCAAATAAAATCAACATGAGTAGAAAAACCAAAGTAGGAAAATTACCTAAGAGCATCAACCTAGCACTATTCGTTGGTTGTCTTCCATCATAGGATATATAAAATCCGAAATTACATAATATTCAAAATACCAAATACAAAATAAAAATCATTGATTGCATCAACTTCTCCATCAAACCTCTCAATAAATATGTAGCTTCCATAATAGATCTATCTAGCATGAATCCAAATTGATTTTGAGAAACATTATGATAGAAAATACTAGAGTTCGCAAGCAAACATAGCAATAATTGGTAAAAATAGCAAGAAAATAGAGGAATTGTGGTGGAAAAACAACCAAACTATAACAAATCTTATAACAAACAAAGAGAAACAAACACAAAGCAAAGATACAAGAGATCATCAATTCGAGAGGAGGATCGTCTCTCCCAAATCTCTAGACAAGAGAGTCTAGAACCCAAACGCCAAGAAACCCTAATTTCAATCAATCAAAATCCTCTTCCCCCCTAATCCCCTTGTGCACTTTAATACAAAAGCTTTCCTAATCTGATTTCCCTCCCAAAGCTCTAGCTGCTCCCCTCTTATTCATTTTGAATTCAATTGTATGGGTGGGATCCATCCATTGGGCGAAAAACCCAAGCAGGAGGTGGACTGTACATCTGCTGAGTTGGCCCAGCCGGTTCTTCTTGAACCGGCATAACAATGCCGCCCTCCCAAAAAATTACCTTGTCCTCAAGGTGAAAACCCGAAAACTTCTTTTTCACCATCTCGTATGGCTCCCACGTGGCCTCGTAGTCAGGAAGGTTCTTCTACTGGATTAACACTTCCTTTGTTCCCTCTTCTTTCTAGCAAACCCCCATTGGCTCTAAGGGTTCTAAAACCACCTCTAAATCCTCGGTAAGTGTCGCCGGTAGCTCAGGGTTGGCTGTATAGTCACCAATGGCCTTCCTCAACCGCGATACATGAAAAACTGGATGTATAGTCATCGTTGGTGGTAGTTTCAGTCGATATGTTACTGCTCCGATCTTCTCCAATACTTCATAATGCCCAAAGTACCTTGGAGCAAGCTTCTCATTCTTCTTGTTGGCGTCTGTCTTCTATCTACATGGTTAGAGCTTCAAGAACACTCTCTCCCCTACTTCAAAATGGGTGTCCTTCTTATGCCCATCAGCTCGTTTCTTCATAATCTGTTGAGCCCTCAGTAAATGTCTCTTCAATTCTTGTAGCACTCTATCCCTCTACTTCAAGTACTCCTCAACTGACGAAACTGGAGTACTGCTACTCCTGAAGTGCACCGTGGGGGGGGATTCCTTCCGTACAATACCTTGAATGGAGTCATCTGAGAAGCAGAATGAAAAGATGATATGTACCAGTACTCAGCCCATGATAGCTACTTAGCCTATAGCTTGGTTGTCTTTGACACGAAGCATTTAAGAAAAGTCTCCAAGCTCCTGTTGACTACTTCCATTTGGCCATCCATCTGTGGGTAGTAAGCTGTGCTCCTGTTCAGAACTGCCCCCTGTAACCCAAACAAATTTCTCTAGAAGTAGCTGAGGAACAATGTCTCTATCTGATACTATCATTTCTGGTACTCCATGTAATCTGACCACCTCTCTGATGAAAACTGAAGCCACTGTCACTGCGGTGTAGGGGTGTTGGAGGGAAATTAAATGTTTATATTTGCTCAACCTATCCACCACCACTAGCATCACCGTGAAACCTTATGATCGGGGCAACCTATCAATGAAGTTCATGGATATCTCCTCCCATACTCGTCCCGGTAGAGCCAATGGCTGTAATAGTCCTTCTGGTGACATAGCCATGTATTTGTTCCTTTGACAAATCTCATACCTGGCTATCATCTACTCTACATCTTTATGCATCCCCTTCCAGTACAGCTCCGCAGCTAGCCTCCTATTTGTCTTCTATAAGTCTGAATGGCCCCCAATAGTGCTTCCATGAAACTCCTGGAGTAAGTTTGGGATGTGGATCAAGGTCCGGGGCATCACAAATCTCCCCCCTGATATAACAGTTTGTCTCCCTCCAATGAGTACCCTGGGTGGCTACTTCTCTTCCTTAAGTAAATCTAACCTGATCTTTTCCAAACCTTCATCTCTAACACTTTCTTCTCTGATGGCCTCCCAGTCAAGCATCTAAGGAACATATAGTGTCACTGTCTCCAGCTCCCCTATACATCTGGACAAGGCATTTTCACCTGATGACCGAAGTAGTCTATACTGACTTGTGCGAAGCAGCATTTCTTCAAGTTGGTTCTCAGCTGGTGCTCCTGCAGCACTTTTAACACCCTTTTCAAATGCTTCCAGTGCTCATCTGGCCTGCTATAGACCAAGATGTCATCAAATAATATCAATACAAATCGTTTGAGATAAGGTTTGAAAACCTTATTCATAAGTTCCTGAAAAGTAGCGAGAGCATTGGCGAGGCCAAAAGGCATCACTAGGAATTTATAATATCCCTCATGATTTCTAAAGGTCGTATTGGGTACATCCTCCTTCATCCGTATCTGATGGTATCCTGATTTCAAACCTATCTTGTTGAAGATCACTGTTCCACTCAATTTATCTAATAGCTCGTCAACGACTGATATATGAAACTTGTCAGGTACATTTTCTTTGTTGAGTGATCTATAATCCACACAAAAATGCCAGCTGTCATCCTTTTTCACCAATAGAACCGGACTAGAGAAGGGACTGATGCTGGGTCTGATAATTTCTGTCTCTAGCATCTCTCTAATCAACTTTTTGATTTCATCTTTCTGGAATTGAGGGTAGCGATAAGGTCGTACACTGATGGGTGACACTTCCTCCCTCAACACGATGGCATTCTCCTGCTCCCTCTGTGGTGGCAATCCCTGAGGTGGCTAAAACATCTCTTGGAATTGCTGAATCAATGATTAAATGGAGAAGGGTATATCCCCTCCCTCCTCCAATCTAGCTCCCTCCAGACAATGCAACTCCACCAAATACCCTCCGCCAGCCAGCTTTATATCCCTCACCATCATTTTAAGAGAAATCATAGATTTGGATTGCCCCATATCTCCCTTAATCGCCACCATCCTTCCATCTACCATCAACTCCATCGTAACCAATTCACTTTGGTGCCTCCCAAAGTTTGCAATCATTTTATCCCCAGGATGATGTCTATACACCTAAGGTCTTGCGGAAGAAAGACTTCCCTCACCTGTATCCCCTGGATCGTCAATCGCACTCCTCTGCAAATCCCCTGGCATTTCTCCACCTTCCCCATACCCATCATCACCCCGTAACAACTGGTATCCACTAGGGGTGTCAATTCGGGTCAACCCGCTGGGTTCGGGTCGAACTGACCCGACCCATATCTAAACGGGTCAACCCGAACCCGACCCGTTTTTATAAACGGGTCGGACATTTCAACAGGAACCCGATCCGGCCGGGTTGACCCAACCCAACCCGCGACCCGGCAGCATTCTTCCAATCTCTTTTTTTTTTTTCTTACTCTTCAGTTGTTCTGCTCTTGATGATGCATTTGACATGGTTGATGTGCTGAAGTACATGGAGCTTGGAAAGCAGGTGACCGAAGACAAGAAGCTGAGAAGGGTGCGTTCCATCATGAAATCCATGAAGAAAAAACTTGTCAAATTTGGCAAACGTGCTCTCAAAATTGATCCCACCTTGAAGCGACTGGAGACGGCTGTGCAGAAACTTGATGAAGTTGCAACAGCTGGTGTTGATACTTTCCTTCATCTTGTAAAACACGCAAAGCAGGAGCTTCAGAAGCAGCAGCACGGATCACGTGAAACAGGATCCTTGCCTAAAAATGATCTCATTGGGCGGGGTAAGGATAACTGGATAAGGAGCTTGATATGGAGTAGCTGGGAATCTACCAAATGAGCATCGGGGAACTCATTTGTGCATAAACATTTCTCTATTTTTTTAAATTAAACGGGTTTTCGGGTTGACCCGGTAACCTGCCGGGTCAACCCGACCCGACCCGTTTTATCAAACGGGTCAAATCTGTGAACCCGAACCCGACCTGTTTATCAAACGGGTCGGGTCCAACCCGGAATTTCCAGGTCGGGTCCAACCCAGATTTTCCGGGTCGGGTTGTCGTGTCGTGTCAGATATTGACACCCCTAGTATCCACCAATCTCACTCCTAATTGGTCAACGACCTGGGTGAAAATGAAATTGTGAGTAACCCCACTATCAATCAGCACCACCACCTCCCTATCCTCTATCTCCCCCTTCACCTTAATGGTATGATTCATAGTGAATCCTACCACTGAGTTTAGGGAAACCTCGGCCAGGTCCAAATGCAGCTTGTCCTCCATCTCCTCCTTAGTCTCCTCCTCATCTCCCTCAGTTTTCTCGTCATCGCAGATAATAAGAACCTGAAGAGTTTAATCCTTGCATCGATGCCATGGCGTGTACTTTTCATCGCACATGAAGCATAACCCCTTAGCCCTCTTCTCCTACATTTCTTTCTCTGTGAGACTTGAAATTCCCCCACTTCCTCCTCCTGTCTTCTCCTTGGTGGCCTCTCGGCTCCCTTCCGTTGTAAGACCTTTAGGTGCTAGATGGGTGGTCGTCATCATGTAAGTCCCCCCTGTGCTGCTACTCTTGGCTCCCCTCTCCAGATTCCTGTGATTTTTCACCAGCTGGGCCAACTTCATGGCCTCGCCCAAGTTATGGGGCATCAGAACCTTCACTGCTACTTGGATCTCCGCCTTCAACCCTTTCATGAAATTTCCCTCCAATACTATATATGAGAGCCGCTCCACCCTGCTAGCTAGGTGCTCAAATTGCTCATGGTAGTCTTCTACTGATCCCTCTTGTGTCAGAGCAAAGAACTGCTCATAGAAATCTCCTCTCCGGTCATTTTGGAAATGTTCTATTATGCAGTCCTTAAATTCTCTCCAGTTCTTGATAGGCCTCCTCTGGTCTCTCCACTGATACCATAAGGCTTTTCCTTTCAAGCACAAGCCCGTTGCTGTCAGCTACTCCTCCATCAACTCATTGACGGTGAAGTATCGATCCACCTTATAAATTCACCCATATGCATCTTCTCCTTCGAATATGGGCATCTTCAACTTCCTCACCTTCTGGTCTCCACCATTCCCCCTGATTCTTCCATAGTTTTCCTTCTCCCAAGTGTTAGGCCCTCCCCATGTTTCCCGGTCTTCTCTTGCCCTGCCATAGCCCAAACCCCCTTCAAAATTCCCCTTCTTTCTTCAAAATCAGCACCTCGGTGGCCATAGTATCCCTCCTAGTACTCCCCATATCCCCCTCCTCTTTCTTCCTACTGGACAGTCTCCAGATGGGATCTTCTTTCTCCTTCCATGATTTCCACCTCATCTTCCTTTCTACAAATTTTATAATTTGTGTTTTTTCCTTCCATCCCTTTTGCCACGGAAGCCGCCATTTGGTTTTGAATTTCCAATATTTTTTTCATCATGTCTCGGAGATTGGTGACTTGTCCCTCCATGAAAGAAATCCTTTTCTCCACTATTGTTTTGATTTGATTCATCTCCCCTTCAAGCCTTTCCTCCAAGGCATCCACCTTTTTGTCCGACATTACAATCCGGAATTTGTAGATTCACAAAATCTGAATTTTGGAGTCAAATAACAACAACTTCCTCCTTTTTCGGGCAAGAAACTGCTGCTGGAATTTGCCGAAAACAGCCCTCCACCGGTACCAAGGCTTGCTATGATACCAATTTGATAGAAAATATTTGAATTCGTAAGTAATCCTATGGTTCAAATTTGGTTTAACCTTGTCTCTTTTTCATCTTCTCCTTATCTCCCTGTTCTCTTTTTCATTATTTTTTTTTAAATCTCTCCAGTTATTCTTCTATAAGTATGCTTTCCTTTAAAAGAATCAAAATTAAAAAAAAAAAAAAATCCACCATAATCTCTGCATGTTAATCGAAATGTATATTTGTGGCAAAGTTTGATTACTTCATAATTAGTACTTCAATTTACTAAAGAGGTTTAGCTCAAACATTATGATTTCTATTTTTGAATTGGCCTCATACTCTACTTTCAATGAAAAAATATTTGGGATCCTTAAAAAAAGAATGGAAAAATGTCAAATTCATGATTAAATATGAAAAAGAGTATTTCCGCGTTGTTCATTGTGATTTTGTACATGATTATGGCCATTTTTTCTAGACTTTATTTTACATTGGTAGACATGTTACAATGCACTATTTTTTATTAGTTCATGGTTACACTACATGAAATTCATTAAATACCAGCGGAACTTCTGGCGGTCATTTGTCTACCGGAATTACCGACGGTTAAACCGGCGGTTTGACCGCCACTATTTACCGGCGGTCGGACCGCCGATAATAAAGAGTAAATCAACATCAATTTAGGCGGTCAAATGACCGCTGAAAGTTCCGTCGGTATTATGTTTTCATCATGGTATTTACCAGCGGTTTTGTCGCCGTTTTTAAGTGAAAAATTTCTGTCTGTTTAAACTGCCGGAAACGCCGCTGGAAAGTCTCCTAAAACTGAACATTCCTCCTTCCTTATTCCTTCGCCTGGCTCATTTGGTTCGTCTAAAGAATGTACACGCTCACCAAAATCTACCCTACCTCGGTCGCCTGCTCGTTTGGTTCGTCCAGAGAAGCTGCGATCTTCCACCCTCGCCAAATTCCTCCCTAGCCTCACCGGCCAACCTTGACCTAGCCGATTTCCACTCGCCTAGCCTAAGGTGATGTCCATGCATCTCCTTAAGTTTTTTTTTAATTTCCATGCTCGTTAGTCTACAATGGGATAAAATGTTTACTATGCATGCCTTTGGTGTTGATTTAGAGAAAGCATATGATAAAGTTCCAAAAGAAGTGCTATGGAGGGTTCTTGAAAAGATAGGAGATAATAACACTTATATTCAAATCAGTAAAGATATGTATGCATGAGCTATTACTTGTGTTCAAACACTAGGTGGTTTGACCACCAGTTATTTTATTTTGCCATCGGAGTCTAGCTGACGGTTTGACCGCCACAAACCGTTGGAAATGACCGTTGGTTTTCCGGCTGTATTTGCGCCTTTACCTGCTGTTTTGGGCTTAGTAATTTTCGGCTGTTATAGCCGCCGGAAAGCCGCCATATTACTGCTGGTTTCCATTTCCTATGCGGTTTATTCTTGCATTTTTGAGACCTCAGGAAAATTAAGATAATTCATCAGTTGAGTCTATTTTTTATTATTATATTTTCAAGATCCTCCTATGCCCATATGTTTAGTAACTGATTTTCATACTTCATCATAATATGATCATTTCTCATTAATCCTAAATTATTATGCATTCATATAAGAATTGTCTTTTGTGGTCTGCTCGACTTAATTATCAATGATTCCTTTTTTACCCAATACCCTATTCAATATAAAATGATCTCATTATCGTTTATATTTTTATAAAATGTTTATTGTGTCTAAAAAGCAAACTATTATCCATGTGGTAATTAATTCATGCATTGATTCTTAGCCTTGGCAATTAAAGAACATCAAATTGTTAATGCAGGAGGCCTAGCAGTTTCTTAGAATGCTCCATCTTTTGCATTTTCACATCAATTAAAGTGGCGCCAAAGATTTTGCTGGTTTTTCCTTCTCTGCAGCATATTCCATGCTCGCTTTGTTATGTTGTGTTGCCAAAATATGCATTTTTTACAATATTAAGATGGGAAAATTTATATTTGATTTGATATTTTTCTGTGATTCATGAATTCCTTATTGGGTAATATTTTTCATTCTATTAAGTTTTAATTATTTTTTTTTATTTTCTTATCATATGATGGCACATAGTAGTTTTCAATCCTAAGGTGACCTATGTCTCTAGTAGTGCTACAAACAAACCAAGTCGAGCTAAGCCTATGGCTGTTCGAGCTTTGGATTGTTTACCTAAAGCTTATTCGAACTCAGTTTGAGCTTGAATTGAGTTGTTATCATAATGTTCAAGCATACGTTCGTTTAAATCTATACTTGCTAGGGATTGATTTGAGCTCAAGCTTGTTTAATAGCTGATTTTATGCTATAACCAAGTTGCTCATTTATAGCTCATTTTGTGCTTCACCAGCCTTAAATTTGTAGCTCATTTAGCCTCAATTCAAGCTTTATTGAGCTTAGAATATTAAATTTTATTTGAAGGAAATTTTTAAAAGCATATTTTAGTTTTATTAAATCTTTTTAAAATTTACGAAATTCACTTTAAAGCATATGCAGCCAAATTCAACAAGTATATACGGCTGCCTCCTCACGCAGCTAAGCTTGTTACTACTAGCTTGTGTTTTGCATTTTGTAAAGACTACTTAAAAATTCTTCATGATTTTATACCAAAAAACTTATGTGAATACTAGAGAGGGAGATAGGCTGCAAAATTGGGTATTATAAAGGAACATAATTTTTTAATATTATAAACCTTATTTTTTATCATAAACATTATTCTTATTCTAACTATATTTATATTTGTATATTTATTTTATAATCTTGAATTTTAAATGTATTTAACATTCATATATGTACATTTATAATATACAAATATTTATATTCGCATTAATGATTAATGGATCTTTATGTCGAGCTTTAATAGTTTATTCACTATCATTAATAAATTGAACAATGAGCTCTTCAAGCTTGTTTTATTAGTTAATGGAATGATCACGAATGAGCTCTAAAGAAGGTGAACTATGAGTATCTTTTCAAATGTTTAGTTCATTTGCAGCCTTAGTCTCTAAGACTTATATTTATTGATGAAGTTGAATTTAAAAATACCCAACAGGAAGGCATTATTTTGAACTTAAATCTTTTTTTTTTTTTTTTTGAGAAGAAATGCAAATAGCATTATAAAAAAGAAAAGCCTAGATACAAACTACTTAAACAAAAGGCAACCTATCACATTCCTCCTTCAAAAGAGCAACAAAGGAAGGAGGAATATTATTCTCCCTAAAAACATCCCAAATAAAGTTATACTCACAAGTTAAGTTAGCACAATAATCCACTAACTTATTATAATGCCGACTAACAAAATGAAATAAAACTTTATTGAAATCCTTCATGATTAATAGGTCTTCATCTATCTGTCCTCCCATCGTCTTCTCCGGTATACCATATAATTTGTGGAGAAAGTTGATGACATTTCGATTATCCCCCTCAATCACAATACCGTCTGCCTCAAGCATCCACTCTTGTATAACATTTCTTAATGATTTGAAAGCTAATAACTCCAACTATGTACTATCCCAATGAACATAACCAAAATCAAATGCCAATAAAAATCTTCCATTGCTATCTCTAACCACTCCACCAACTCCAGCTTTATTCGATTTGCATAAGGAGCCATCAATATTTATTTTAAACCATTTGGGAGGAGGAGGGTGCCAAAAATTGAACAGTCCAGAAGACTGATTAGCACCTCAGTGACCCAAGATGATTTTGTCTGTGTAAACACTCTCTTCCGCACCACTATGTTTCACTTTGTTTCTACTATTCTAGGAAAATAGCAGCAAAGTTAAGTACAACTTAGCAATGAATGGATTCCTTAACGAAGTCAATTTCAGGCTCGTCATACAATTTGTGAATGAACAATACACTGGCACCATAAATCCCCATGCATTCAACAAACTTATTACCTGAACAAGTTTCGAACAAGTTGTTGTGCAATGATCAATGTTTTCCACTTCATGGCAGCCTCTCGGATAAAGATTGGAATAAGCTAGTCTTCTATAAAAGAGAAAATCTGTAGTAGGAATTGCATTCCTGCATAAACGCCAAATAAATAATTCAACCCGAGGATTGAGTTTAATCTTGTACACCCATGGATCATAGACTTCATTCGAAGTTCTGAAGCCAGTGCTGAAATGGATTTGCCAGATAATTTGAACTTTAGCTCCATTCTATCTTCCTCCAAGTTTTGAAGTATATCAACTTTGATGATCACGTTGACGAGTTCTTCACCAAAGAACTTATTTAGAATAGGTGAATTCCAAGCTCCATTATCAATGAGAGAATCCAAAGTTACATTCTCCTCCTCCCAATTAGCTACAAACGTAGGCCATTTCTCTACGCTTCTATCAAGAATCCAAACATCCTTTCGAATATCAATCAAAGAACCAAAAACAATATTCCACCTTATGATACCTTTGAGAGAACTCCAACCATCAATAATAATCTTCCATGTAGACGAACAACTCTTCTTCACCTCATCCTTCCACCAAAATTTCTCATATTTAGCCACAAAGTTCCTATTCAGCAAAGAATTTGGATTATCTAATAGACTCCAAGCAAACCTTGCCCTTAAAAGCCCTACTTCAGATACTGCAGAGTATAAACCCAATCCACCATGTATTTTTGGTTTGCACAAGACATTCTTTGTGGGTTTAGTGAAGACCATGAGAGCCATCATGCTTATTCCAAATATAATTCCTGCAAATCTTGTCAAACTCTTTCAAAATACTTAAGGGGACCAATGAGTGTGAGGAGAGGAATAAGGGTAGAGCAAGAAAAACAGTTTTCACCAATATTATCCTTCCAGCAAGAGAGATATATCTATTTCCTCAAGCATTGAGTCTCTTGGAGGCTTTATCCAAAAGATGTTGAAAATCAGACATCCTCAATCTTCTTAAAGCAACTTTGATTCCCAAGTATTCAATTTCATCAACCACCTTAATGTTTAAGAACTTTGAGAATTGTTTCTTCTTATTTCTACCAGTATTTTTACCCACCAACATGGAAGACTTTTGAAGATTTACCACTTGTCCAGTCCACTTGCAATAATCTAGGATCAACCTCTTCATATTTTTGATATTCTTCAACTTTGCATTTGAAAAAAGTAGGATATCATCTGCATACAAGAGATGAGAAACTTTTTGTGCATTTGGTGATATTTTGATACCTAGATCCATGCCTTTGCTCAAAATGAGTTAGAAAGTAATTAAGAACACAAAATAAATAAAAAAGGAGAAAGTGGGCATCCTTGCCGAAATCCACCTCTCCCCTTAATCCACTTTGAGTTACTTCCATTAATCATAATAGAGAACCTAAGTTCCAACACACATTCCATCATCAAATTAGCAAATTTAGAAAGAAAACCCAAGATCTTTAACATTTGTCTCAAGGTTGCCCAACACATACAGTCATATGTCTGTTCCATATCAATCTTGATTGCTATTAGCCCAATCTTTGCTTTAGAACATCTGATTTTGTTGCAAACTTCTTGAGCCAAGTGAAGGTGATCCGAGATTGATCTTCCTTTCACAAAAGCCACCTATTCTTCTAAGATTACCTTATGCACCACCAATAGAAACCTATTTAATAAGACTCTAGCTGCAATCTTATAAATAGAGTTACACAGGCTAATAGGACGGTATCCAGCCGGTGCAACTGGATCTTTGACCTTAGGAATCAAAACTACCAAAGTCTCCTTCCATTCATTACAAAGCAAACCCGTCGAGAGAAATCTATTAATAGCTTTACATACATCTTCACCAATGATATCCTAATAAGTTTTGAAGAAGGAATAAGTTATTCCATCATATCCTGGAGCTTTGTTTTCTCCCAAATTCCTGATGACATCCAGAATTTCCGAAGTAGAGAAATCGGCATTCAACTTGTTTTTATAATCATCATCCAATACCTTCTAGGGAGAAGGCCAATTATACAAAGAACACTCCCTTTCCTTCGATTTTTCATTGAAATATTTTTAAAAAACCTCTTCTACCTCTTTCGGTTTTTCAACCATTTTTCCATCCATCCCTTTGACATGGTTAATCTAGTTACCATTTCTTCTAACATTTGCAAAAGCATGAAAATATTTGGAGTTAGAGTCCCCCTCCTCAATCCACCTTACCTTAGCCCTTTGCTTCCACCAAGTATTCAACCTAGCAAGGTAGACGTTAAGTTCCCCCACCTTAGCTCTCAAGAGCCTCAACTTTTCCTCTCACAATCCTCCTATAGACTTCTCTTCTTGTGGTTGCAACACCTCCTTTTTCAACACATCTTTTAGAGTTAAAAAATTCTTCAATTTTTCCTTACTCCAAAAGAACAATTCTTTCAACGTTCTTTTGCATTTTCTATTTAAAATTTGCATATCATCTTCAACATAGGACTTTTTTTTCCATACCCTTGAAACAATACAAGAGGAGGCTTGAAAAGAAACCTAAATATCTTCAAACTTTAAAAAATTCTTCTTCTTAAAAGCTGAGTAAATTTTTTTTAAGATAATAGGGCAATGATCTGAAGCCACCCTAGCAATGTGCCTCTCAATTGCCACTTGGATTTCATCCAAAGCTATGGAATTAAGCAAGCATCTATCCAACCTTTCCAAGATCCTTCCCCCGTCACTTTTATTATTACACCAAGTGAACCTTGGTCCAACTACTCAAATTTCATGAAAATCATTATGATTCATAAAGTTTATCATATCTTTAGAACCATGAGAAAAAACAAACTTCCTACCACCTCTTTTGTCCTCTTAAGCTAAAATACAATTAAAGTCGTCACCAATCACAGAAGGAACCTTTCTATGAGATACCTCTTGAAGGCAGTCCCACAATTCCCTCTTATGAACCTCCGTACTACCATAAATAGTAGAGATCATCTAAGTCCCTTTGTTAAACACATTCAGGTCTCCAATTACACATTGATTGGAAGACTTCACAATAGAGAAAGAAGCAAAATCAGATCTCCACATCACCATAATACCCCTTGACAATCCTTTAGATGGAATTAAAAAGTAATCCCAATCAGCTCCCATCATTTTTTGAAATGTCATTCTATCCAAGGAAGAGATTTTAGTCACCACCAAGCCCACAAAAAAAGCATTAAAGTCTTTAACAAACTCCTTTAAGTAAAGAGAGACTTCCCTCTTCTTAGCCCCTCTACAATTCCATAAAGCAATATCATTCATTGATCCATCAAGGGGGAAGAGCCCCTGCCTCTTACTTTAAGATTCCCATCAATGTTTCTAACACGAGGAAGGATTTTAACTGGCCCAAAAAATCTCAATTCCTTTGCTAATTTAACATTAGCCCTATCATTATTGCCACCAACCTCCTTCTCCATCACCCCTATCATTCAATCTCCCGTCGGCTTGATATTTTCCATAGAAACACCATTTTCCAAAGATAAACTTGTATTTATGTCACTCTCATACCTCTTACTAAGAGTCTCATGAAAATACACATTTTCCTCCGCACAATCATTCAAAACTTGAAATTTATTATCCACAATATTGATTGGAGAAGTGATGGGTGTAGACTTAATTATCTCAACACCTAGCTCTTCCAGCTCCTCAGCTCCTCAGTAGACGGGTTGCTGAACTCCAAAGGATTAGCCAATTTTTCATTACCCATCTCACTTTCCTTAGTAATCTCATCCTCTTCCACAACATAATGTCTTCAATAACCTTCTCTACTCCCACATTTACCACACTCTACGTTACATTGATCCCCAAGCCGACAGAATTCTCTGTCTCCACAACATCAGGATTACATAATGGCTTCTTAGTAAAAAGCTTCTGCACCGGCCTTCCACTAGAGATACCTTTAGGAAGCCTCTAGTTTCTTTTGTAATTAAGATGGACCCAAGGTCCATAAGTTGTATTTTTCTCCATATCTTGTATCAAATCAACATGGTTGACTTGAACTTGCTTGATAACACCATCCACCCTACTTTCCACCAATGTTTTTTCCTTTCTACAATTACCTTGACATGACCAATCATTCCTCATTCATAGCAAAAAGTGGAAATCCTCTCATATCCCACTTTTTGAAAAAATCTTCTCGCCATGCCTTCCACCCAAACACCCAAGTGAAGAGGTTGGTCTAGTTTCATACGAACACAAACTCTTGCAAACTCTCCCCCATTGAAACATATTACCATCCAACATCAATGGTAAACCCACCATAGATGCAATCCTTGCCACATTGTTTTCATCCCAACATTGCAATGGCAATTGAGGCATTCTAATCCATATGGGAGAAGTAAGTTCTTTCATCGAAGAAGGAGAAAAATCTGGAGACCATCTACCATTCTAACAAGGTGACCATTCACAAACTATGGACCTCCTGAAAGAACTCCATCCAATGCTTCTGATGTTTTGAAAGAACATAAAAATCAACCCCATCCCTAGGGTAGTAAAATGAAACTGGCCAAAAAGAGCCCATTGACAGCTTAATTCCCAAGCCACTATTTGTGAAGGGATCTCTCTACCAAATACCTTGGCTACCAAAGAGTTTCCAAGTCTATTAGCATTTATAATTTCAGTAGCTTTAACCACTTTTACTGCCTTCCCGTCATCCGTCAACTCAACATCCTCCTTAGTTTAACTTAATATACGGCTTCTTAGTCCATGGATTGTCCAAGACGCTATCCCCCACCTTATTCACAGGCATTTTATCATTAACAGGCAATGCATTGCAGTCTTTACCCAAAGTAGATTCTACCAACACTTCCTCAAACGACTTATCGTCGTTTTAATAAATATTTTTGTTAACCAAACTCAGGGAATTCGCATTTATCATACTATCACCAGGGATTGCATTTGAATTTCCGAATCTATTAATAAAAATTTTCATATCAGACGAAGAAGCCTTAGGATCGAATGGTTTTAATGGAGAAAATCCAGACGATTTCAAAACGCGTGGAGTCTTACAACCCACATTCAAAGATATATCATTCCCCTTACCTTCAATATGCTTAATATTATCAGATTCAAAACCAACATTTTCATTTATTATCAACTCACCTTTTGATCGCCTCCTGCGAGCTTCATCTGCATCACAATCCAAACCAGCTTTCATACGACCATGATCAATTCTATTCAAAACAATCAATCCACCAATAGACTCGGCCTTCGTAGTTGAAGCCACAAATGGCTGGCGGCCGTCCGCCGCCATGACCTACAAACCTGCAGAAAATGTGGATGAAAAACCGGGAAGTGGAATTTGAAAAAAAGAAGAAGGAATTTTCTCTCTCCAACGGGAGCTTCTCTCTCGGTGGGTTGCTTGGTTAACTAACTACACCACTATTTTTCTTTTGCTAATATAATTTGTGCCTTTGTTAATACCATTATCATGCAATTTTATGTGAGTTATTATAATGGTAAGGCTAATGGTAATGATGATATCTATGGAGTTATGTTTAAACTTTTTTCTAATGCCTTTAACTTGGAGATGATGGATTCACGTTTCTAAGTTGGATTTATCCTTATGCTTCCAAAATGCTTCACGTTGATGCTTATTCTACACTCTATATTTAGTAATGCAAATCTTTGCTTAAGATTGTCAAAAAGATTGAGCTTCTTGATGAAATTTTCCTAGCATATTGATAGAACTGTCAAATGGACTGGTCTAGCAGGTGCATATGAGACCGGCTCACGTTAAATGGGGCGGAACTCTTCCGTCCCTGTAGGCGCCGAACACAACCGCAAGCCTTAGGAGCCGATTTTGGAAGGAATTTTAGGAAGGAAATTGAATGTAGGGATTGTTTAGGGATTTCTTTTTTATTTGTATGCATTAAATAGTTTGTTTTCCTAGGGTTAGGGGATCTTAAATTTGGCTGAAATTTGAGATCTCTTGGAATTAGATTTTCCTTTGGGCTCTAGCGGCATCTTGAGATTTGGGAGAGATCGATCCTCCTCTCGAATTGAGGATCAATTGTATCTTGCTATTTTATGTTATCCTTTCATCAAATAATACAAATTATCTACTATTTCGGGGTTTTGAGCAGACTTTTGTGAAGAATTCCTGCTGTTTTCCAAAGATTGTTAGGAAATACTTGAGATCTACAAGTGTTTCCTATCAAATTGGTATCAGAGCAAGTCTTGAGACCGTTCGTGGGCTGTTTTTGGCAAATTTCAGCCGCTGATTTTTGGTCGGGAACGGACGAAGTGCTATTTTGGTAATCCAAATCTAGAATTTTTGGATTTAAAAAGTTTGGATTGAGATGGCGGCCAAGAAAGTTAATGCGCTAGAAGAAAGGCTTGAAGGGGAGATGAACCAAATCAAGGCAACGGTGGAGGAAAGGATTTCCTCCATAGGACAAGCAGCCGATCTCCGGGATATGATGAAGAAAATGTTGGAAATCCACAACCAAATGGCAGCTTCCGTGGTAAAAGAGGATGAAAAAACACGAATTCAGAAATTCGTAGGGAGGAAGATGAGGTGGAAATCATGGAGGGAGAAAGAAGAAAACCCTTTCTAGAGCCTTTCCAGAGGGAGGATAAAGGAGGTAGGTATGAGGAAAGGCATGGGTATGGAGGAACGGAGCAAAGAGGTGCTGATTAGGAATGCCGGGAGGGACATTATGGTCGCCGAGATGTTGATTTTGAAGGAAGAAGAGGGGAATTAGAAGGGGGTTTGGGCTATGGCATGGCATGGGAAAACTGAGAGACATGGGGTGGGTTGAGCACTTGGGAGAGGGGAAGCTTTGGAGGAATAAGAGGGAATGGTGGAGATCAGAAGGTGAGGAAGTTGAAGATGCATATCTTCGAGGGGGAGGATGCATATGGGTGGATCTATAAGGTGGAGAGGTACTTAACTATTAATGGGCTAACAAATGAGGAGAAGTTGACAGCAGCAGGCCTATGTTTGGAGGGAAAGACACTGTCATGGTACCAGTGGAGAGGCCAGAGTAGACCTATCAGGGGTTAGAGGGAATTCAAGAATTTCATAATAGAACGTTTTCAAACCGATAGGGGAGGAGATTTCTATGAGCAATTCTTTGCTCTGGCACAGGAGGGATCAATAGCAGACTACTGAGACCAATTTGAGCACCTAGCTAGTAGGGTGGAGTGATTATCATATACGGTATTGGAGAGGAACTTTATGAAGGGGTTGAAGGAAGATATCCGGGCAGCAGTGAAAGTTCTGATGCCTAGTGACTTGGGGGAGGCCATGAAGTTGACACAGTTGGTGGAAAATCAAACGAATCTAGAGAAGGGGGTCAGGAGCAGCAGCTCAGGAGGCTCTTACAAGACGACAACCATTCTTTTAGCACCCAAGGGGCTTGCATCAGGCAATATTAATGAGACACCAGGGAGGAGGGAGTGGGGAAAATTTCAAGAGGTTGACAGAGAAGGAGATGCAGGAGAAGAGGACAAAGGGGTTCAGGTGCGAGGAGAAGTATATGTCAGGGGTGCAAGGACCGAACTCTTCAGGTTCTTAACATTTGTGATGACGAGGAAACTGATGAGGGAGGTGAGGGGGAGTTGGAGGAAGAGATGGAGGAGAAGTTGCATTTGGATCTGGTCGAGGTTTCCATGAACTCAGTGGTTGGATTCACTACGAATCATACCATGAAGGTGAAGGGGGAGATAGAGGGCAGGATGGTGGTGGTGCTAATTGATAGTGGGGCTACCCACAATTTCATTTCCACTCAGGTCGTCGACCAATTAGGAGTGAAATTGGTGGCACCGGTTGTTATTGGGTGATGATGGGTACATGGAAGGTGGAGAAAGACCAGGGGATCTGTAGAGGAGTGGTGTTGACCGTCTAGAAGATTCAGGTAAGGGAGAACTTTCTCCCACTAAAGTTAGGAAGTACTGATGTCATCCTTGGGATGAAGTGGTTGCAAATCTTGGGGTAAACCAAGGATAATTAGGGAGCACTCATGATGGAATTAATAGTGGAGGGGAGAAAGGTGGTTATAAGGGGAGATGCAGGGTTATCCAAAGCCATGGTAACACTTAAGACCATGGTTAGGAGCCTATAAGAGGTGAGGGAAGATCATCTCGTGGGACTACACAAGCTGGATGGGATCAGGATGGAGGAGGGAGGGGATGTTTCTCTTTCAGTCCAACCCTCAGTTCAAAAATACAGTAAGGTTTTTCAGTCACCTCAAGGATGGCCACCTCCGCGAGAACACGGGCATATTTCCACCTTAAGGACAAGGTGGATCTTTGGGAGAAAAGTATTGATAGACCGGTCGAATGGACTGGTCCAGCCGGTCCATACGAGACCGACTCACGTTAAATGGGGATGAACTCTTCCGCCCCCTGTAGGCGCCAAACACAACCGCAAGCCACAGGAGCCGATTTTGGAAGGATTTTGGAAGGAATTTTAGGAGAGAAATTGAATGTAGGGATTGTTTAGGGATTTCCTTTTGATTTGTATGCATTAAATAGTTTGTTTTTCTAGGATCAGGGGATCTTGAATTTGGCTGAAATTTGAGATTTCTTAGAATTAGGTTTTTCTTTGGGCTCTAGTGGCGTCTAGAGATTTGGGAGAGATCGATCCTCCTTTCGAATTGAGGATCAATTGTATCTTGCTACTTTATGTTTTCCTTTCATCAAATAATACAAATTATCTATTATTTTCATGGTTTTGAGCGGACTTTTGTGAAGAATTCTCACTGTTTTCCGAAGATTGATAGGAAATACTTAAGATTTACAGGTGTTTCGATCACATATCCACTGCAACAGACATTTCATTTTGTGCTTGGTGTAATTAGCCTTATATTTTAAAAACTTTTAGTACGATACTTGCTTGAACAAAAAAAAAAAACCTTCTATTGCATTCAAAAAATTTCTTAATTAATGATGCAGGCAAACTAGAAAGAAGAGTCAAGATAGGAGAACACTAGGACAAATGAAATCAAACCCGATTCAATCTAGATTGCAGACATCCAAACAAACACCAAAAAAAAATTGAACAAACGAAACAAAATTATAAAATAAAGACATTATCCTCAGAACAACCGGCAAGCGGTTTCCTCACATGCAACAAAAAGCATGTAAAATATGATAAGTTCTTAGGGCTTGCAAACCAAGGGTCCACCATAGCAACAAGGTCCAACATCCAACCAAACTCTTCCAGCAAATATCACCAAATTCTGTCAACAAACACATCCAATAGCTCAAGAAGAATGATACAAGTGGAGTGGAACTTGCATAGAGAAGAATAGATTATAGGCCCAAGACGAAATAAAGAGTAGGAAGAGAGAATTGGAACAAGCTCTCAAGCTTTTCCAAGAAAGGAGAAGAAACCCTAAGGTTTTTAGAGATTTTTCTCAAGATAATCAACAACCTTTTCATGTCAAAATCATCTCTAATTTATAAGAGAGGAGGGCAGCCAAACAGCCATTTCACCACCATCTAAACCAATAAAAAAAGGCCAGAAATAATTTCATAATAGCACTTGAAAAGACAGCACAAGGAACCGGGCAAAAGCAGCCACGGGAAAGGAGCAGGCGCCCAGGGAATCGGGATAGAGTAGGGGGATCGGAACAACCACGGGAAGGAGAAGGAAACAGCCACAGGAAACAACATTAGGGAGAAATCGAGGGGACACAAAGAAGGGAAAACGCAAGGTTCCAACTCCACATAATGAGCTTTCAAGTGCAATGAATCCTCCAAATAATGAGCTAAAACATCAACTCAAGCATTAATGAGCTAGAACCAAGTAGCTCCCAAAATTCAGCCATAAACCAAAGCAGCTAAGGCCCAACCCGAGAGTAGCCAAGGCCCAACCCGAGAGGCAACAAGCAGCCCAAAGACCAAAAGAACCCAAGAAGCTAGCACACTCAAGGTTTGCCATGCCCAAGCACACCCTACTTATGATCATTGGATGTTTTCCATCATAGGATAGCATAAAAAAATTAAACAAACATTATAATATTCAAATTACAAAAAAACAAAAATAAATTGAAATAATGCATGCATCAATTAAGGATCAAAAAAGGACGTGCAAATCAATTTAAGTGAAGTAAAGTGGATTAGGATTTTGCAAGGATCTTGCAATTAAGATACTATAAACTTCTGATTTGCACCTCTTAATATCAATGGATGATTCCTTGTGTTTATGAATATGTTTTACCTTAAAGTTCACTTTGAGCAAGAAACCATATCCGATGGTCATTACAAGTTAAAAAGTTTCTTCAGCTTTTCTGATAACTCTTTTACATAAGTGCCCAACTCATTTATGTATTAGCTGCACATCTAATGCACAAGCACTGATGCATAGCAGGTGATAAGCTGTTCTTATATAAGGGACATTATGTGAATTGTGGCATTCCCAGGACAATATCAGCTGCTGGGCCGGGTAAAGGTGGGGTATTGGAAAGACCAACAATAGAGAGAACTACCCCTGGTCGAGAATCTGAGTTTGACCTGAGGTACTTGCTGACTTATTCTTCATTGCTATTGCAGCTATTACTTGATGATTATAGATTCTAATAATTGGTTTTCTTTGTCGTTCTCTTAAATTATGTCTAATCACAATCAGTCTAAGAATTTGTTTATTTATGCATTTTTACCAGTAAGGTTAATGATTCCTTTTTGGGTAGATCTTGACTTATGCTCTAGGCCTTGGATACAAAGTTCCATGCAATGAGAAGAGAGAATGCATGGTCTTGTTAATTTCATATGATGCTTTGGATGATCACTCATACTCATCATCATTTGCTTCATCCCAACTAGTGTGGACATAATTCTAATTTTTTATTTTTTCATAGATATTGGAGTTATTTTATGTTCTATAAATTTTATTATTTTATTTAGATTTATCTAATAAATGTTATTAAATTCGTTAGCAATTTGATAGTAATTTATTAGCAATTTGTTTATTTGTTAGAAATTAGCAGTTATTATTTCTCATCTCTGTAAGTATGGGAATTCCAAGTCACTTAAGATGTGGATATGGAGATTCTTCATATATTTTAAGATTTTGGCCTTTGATCAAGTGTGAAGCCTAAAGAATTTTAGGAGAGATTATCTTGTAATACTAGTGTAAGATTTGCTTCTCTCTTTACTATATCAATCCTTTTTTATCATTTCATCTTCTCTGTTACCTATTTTAGTTTTTCATATCAATGCATATAGATTTAGCAACAACATTTTATCAAATTAATTGATCTCGTCCTATTTATTTTGATTTAACACATTCAACTCTTTTTAAGTAAAAATATTATAGCATTGCAAAAAATCTTTCGAACTATAAGTCCAATTTTAAAATTTCTCTAACATTATACCTCTATTTTGATGTAGGAATATAATTTTGATTCAAATGATTTTGTAATTGTTTAGTCCATGTGTAAATCTAGGCCATAGCCTACTTGATTTCATTTAAAGTGTGGAATATTATTATATTATTGATTGACCTAGTTCTTTTATCATACTTCAGTTAATAATAATCTATCTTTAAACTTTGATATCAAATTTGATGCAATATATTTTAGGGTCTAAGGTTTTCTAATGCAAGCATATGATATAATTCACAGATTTATCTTCTCAAACTCTAATTTGTATTTCACAATCTATCAAATTAAATAATGATTCCCCTCTTTAGATGAAAATAAAAAACATGTATAATCCACACAAAAGTGTGACCTCTACAAGCCGTTGAACTCACATACACAAAAGTGTTGACCTCTATTCATAGGCAAGGGACTTATAATGAACATGATAGCTAGCTTGTAGGCGAGAACAGAGAACTTGCGACAAACACGGCAGATCATTTATGGGAAAGAATAAGATGTTGGTTTCGATTGAACATATAGAACTATGAAAAATTGAAACCTCAGCAACATTAAAAAATGTAAAAGGATTTAAATTCACCTCCAAAACACGCTACCAGATCTGTAATGCACATACAAACAAACATAAAGCATACTTTAGGTTTCAAAGTGAAATGTTGTGCGCATTCCAACGTCCAACACTAGAGCTAATAGTAAAAATTTAGTATTTAAAACCTCTCATGCATCAAAATATAAATTTTTAAAATTTAAGCGCACTGCCTTGAGAAGTGTGTCACTACTTCAAGATGCTTGCAACAGCCTTAGGAAGCATACGACAGCCTAAGAAGTGTGATATCATCTCGAGAAGTATGTCACTGTCTTAAAAAGCATCGAGCGCATCAAAGAGAATGCACGTCATTTAAAAATAAACTTAAATTCTTAGTATGTACTCCGGTAAATGTGCTTAAGGCTCAAACACGAAAGTCTGAGAAGGCTACACAGGGTTAAAAGCGAGCTAATTTAAAATTTATTTTTTAAAGCAATTACCTGAATGTGCTCCGGTCGTAGAATCAAACCTCTAAATCCATGGTTCGAGAAGGTTGCTGAAATAAAATAGAAATTTAATGTTCAATTCAAAACCTCCTTGAAAGCACTGGAGTTGAAATGAATTAGATCAATAAGTGAATACATGATCTACGACCTTAAATGCATCTTTAAATAAAATTTGTATAAAAATATAAGCTATCGATTTCAACGTTTGTATCACAAGTTCGCTAGGTCAATAATTGAATCTGATCTATATTAGCGGGCAAATAAAGTTGACAAGGTTCAAATAATAGAATATGAATTATTTAAAATTTTGATGAAGGTCATGCTAAAAGTGAATCTCAATCGGAGGATAGCCCACTTGTTTAAATGCCTTTAAAACCAAATGAAAATGCAAACATTTTTAAAGAAACTTAAACATCATCTTGATAATAGCCGTTTGAAAGTAAATCTCAGTCACGGGAATCGGTTTTTAAAATCTATCAAAATTCCAAAATTTTAATTTTTATCAAAATCAAATATTGAAAGGGAAATTAGTCACCCAATAACTTGATGCAAAATCATCTATCATACGCAATCATTTGACGAGGGCGATGAATTAAATAATAATTTCAGCTCACAAAGAGCAAATGTCCAATCATGAATATCACTAAAATTCATTCTTAAACAATCTCTCGTCAATAAAGATGTGTCATGTGTCCTTTAATAGATGGTTTAGCTCAACAACTCCACATGATAAACAATTATGATGGAGTCCCTTTTGACCGATTAGTTTGGCCCATTGAATCTATTATATTATGTTTACGGCCAAAACTCGTATGCTTCCCAATGACTATCAACCTTGAGTAATGAATCATAAGGTAAATTTGATGGGGCACAAACTTCTCTATTAGCTAAGATTGACTTGAATTTCTCTCTTAGGCAAACATTCATATAAGCATTCACCCACATCTATAAGATACCCTTATATGAAATAACCCATAGTTGTGGATAAGGATCTTTCGGTTATGTTTGGTCAATTAGCTTCTTTGACTAAGTACAGTAGGAACTGTGATAATCCGGGATGACAAAATCATATGATCTTGATTGGGTTCATCATCCATCATTCACTTTAAATGCCCCGTGATAAATGTCTAATCTCAAACATCCAAACTTCTTGCTACTATACGCTAGATACTTAGCATTAATTGAAAATGCTCTCTCTTCATCTGGTGTGGTAGTTGATCATATGTGCATGTGCCTATGAGAAACCTAAACTTAGATCTTAAAGTCCCCATTAAATGAGAGTGAAATTTTTAGGTTGTCTTATTTCCAACCAGTCCGCCTTACAAAAATTTACACTGAAACTTAATCTATTAAAACTAATTTTTCTTGTTATATTCCCTTCAAACGACCTCTGATATCCTTTTTCGACCATCCTTTAGTTACCTCAAGCCACCCAAACCATATAACTACAAATTCTCTCTTCTAAAGTGGGACTTAGGGCCGGAACAACAACTCGTTATTCATAGTAGTGGATAGGGTCCTTCTGCAGTTCTGCTTTCCACAACAAACTCAATAACCCATCGTTACCTCTCAATAATGCATCGGCATTGCTTCAAATTTTGAAGAATTGAAGAACTTGGTTGATAATGAACATGAGGATTTACGAAACTTAATTGCTCATCTTATATGTATGTTGAAATCCAGCCGATTCCTAGTACAAAAGATCCGACGGACACAAAGATCAATCCGTGGGATACTCTCATGGATCACGCCATAATGAGGGAACAAATTTAGGAAAGATTTTATTTTCTTATTTATGTATTAAATCTGCAATTTATTATTTCCGCATTAGGATATCTTGTATAGATCTATAAATAGGGAAGATTGTAATGAATAAAGGCAAGCTTTTCCCTCTCTAATTCTCTGTTTCAACATGGTATCAGAGCCAACGGCCTTAATTGCCGTCAAAGAACGATCCTAGATCGTCGGAGGAGGAAGAAAAGGAGAAGCTCGGACTGGACCGTTGCCGACTCGAGTACGCCGCGACGAAACAAGACTGAGCCGATCGGAACTTCACTTCCGATCCGAAGAGGAAGGTCGAAGTAGAAGAAAGCAGAATGATCTGTCAGAAAGGGAAAGACAACGAAGGAGCATAGCAGCCCGCTCGTCCCTCCCATCCCTATCGCAAGTCCTTCCGATTGGGACGGACGATTCCAAACTTCCGATCCGAAATCGGAAGTATCGGAAGTTGAGACTTGCCGTTCCAAACTTCCGATCCGACATGAAGACGTCGTCGGAGGATTGTCGAGCAGCAACGAAGGAGCCAAAGAAGCGACTCGGGCAAGCTCTGCACTCCGGCGAAGCAACGAAGCCAACAGTCCCGCCGATCCTTCGCGGTTTCTGCCGATCGAGTGGAAGGGCCGCGGTCTGTCTCGGTTCATATGCTCAATCCCGATCCCGCTCGAGGAGCCTGACCCGTGCCTTTTTAAAAGGCTTGGCTGTTTTTTTTTTTAGCAAGTTCCCAAAAAAAAAAAAAAAAAAACTCTTATCTTTCGACTTTCTTTGTCGAATAAAGTAATTTCTAGGAAGCCTTAATTGCTTTCCAATGTCAGAAATTAACTCCTCTCAAAGTGTTGATCAAACTGAGGAATCGCTGGTGCACCAAGGACGAGGTGACCTTCAAAGCATGCAACCTTCCTATCGTCTAAATGGGAAAAACTACCTGAAGTGGTCTCAATTTGTGAAGACCTACTTGAAGGGGAAAGGTAAAATACACCATCTCCTTGGAGGAGAACCGAAAGAAGGAGATCTCAAATTTGGGGCATGGGATGAAGCAGACTCCATGATTATGTCATGGATGTGGAATTCCATGACTCCAGAAATTAGTGACACATTTATGTTCCTTTCAACGGCAAAGGACATATGGGATGCTGCCAGACAAACCTACTCCAAAGCTCGTGACGCGGCCCAAATCTTTGAAGTTAAAGTCAAAGTTGGAAGCACGAAGCAGGGGAGTAAAACTGTGACGGAATATGCCACCATTCTACAAAATTTGTGGCAAGAACTTGATCATTATAGGTGCATTGAAACCAGATGTCCAGAGGATGCTGCGATCCTAAAAAACTTTATTGAAAAAGATAGAGTTTATGATTTTCTTGCAGGACTCAATGCAGAATTTGACCAAGTTAGAGTTCAGATCCTCAGCAAGGAAGAGACGCCATCACTCAACAAAACCATTTCTCTTACCCGTGCAGAAGAAAGTCGACGAGGAGTAATGTTAGAACCAAAGACAGTTGAAAGCTCAGCAATGGTGATGAACAAAGAATCGTCATGGAAGGAGAAGGGTAATGATCCTTCAAAATTCAAAGACAAGGACTCACTTTGGTGCAGCTATTGCAAAAAGTCAAGACACACAAAGGAAACATGCTGGAAAATACATGGTAAACCCCCCAGCAAGGAGTGGAATCAAAAGGGTGAACTAAGGAACACATCACATGCCAACAACACTACAAGTAAGCAAGAAGCACGGTCCAGCCTTGGAGAATTCAATAAAGAAGATATTGACAAATTAAAACAACTTCTGGTACGCTCCGATAATGCCAAAGATTATTTCAACCAAACCCTTTCCTCATACTTCCAGAATGAAGGGATCATCCATGAGTCCTCATGCGTTCACACCCCACAACAAAATGGGGTTGCAGAGAGGAAAAATGGTCACCTTCTAGCCACCACTCGAGCCTTCCTATTTCACTACAATACACCCAAATCCTATTGGGGGAAGCTCTCTTAACTGCAGCCTATCTCATAAACTGATTACCTTCAAGAGCTTTAGGCCTAAAAACTCCAATGGAGACCTTGTCCTCTTTTTACCCAGAGTTTCGAACCCATCATAATATTGCACCCAAAATCTTTGGATGCACTGCCTATGTTCATATCCACAACCATGAGCGAGAAAAATTAGATCCAAGAGCACTCAAATGCATCTTCGTTGGTTATTCAGCTACCCAAAAAGGTTATAAGTGTTATCATCCTCCCACAAGAAAAACCTTTGTTTCTATTGATGTTACCTTTGATGAGAAAAATTCCTATTTCTCAAAAACTCATCTTCAGGGGGAGACTGAACTTGAGGAAGATGAGGAAATTGAACTAGCACCTCTTGACATTCCTCCACCTCAAAACAATCCACCTGAAACCCAAGAAAGGGAAACAAATGACAACGTTATTAGATTTGGAAAGGTTTACTCCAGACGTACAAGCTCAAGCTGTACTCCAAAGCAGATCCAAGAATCTGAACCATCTCCTGGAAATAAGGTAAGTTCACCACCTCCCTTATACCCTATAAACAACTCTATATATTTCAACAACTTTTCATCGTCACACAAAAACTTCCTTGTTTCATTAGAAGATATCCGTATTCCTAAAGATGTTTCTGAGGCTTTATCTGATAAAAATTGGAAAAATGTCATGAAAGATGAAATGCAGGCCCTGGAGAAGAACGAAACATGGGAGATCGTCAATCTACCGATAGAGAAAAAATCGGTCGGCTGCAAATGGGTGTTCTCAGTAAAATACAAAGCTGATGGCACACTGGAGAGATATAAGGCAAGATTAGTGGCAAAAGGGTTTACTCAAACGTATGACATTGACTACCAAGAAACGTTTGCACCTGTGGCCAAGATGAATACTGTCCGAATACTACTCTCACTAGCAGCCAAGTACAATTGGCACCTGGAACAACTGGATGTGAAAAATGCATTCCTACATGGCAACTTAGAAGAAAAGATATTTATGGAAATACCACCAGGCTTTAAAGAAAAATCTGAAGGTAACAAGGTGTGCAAACTGAAAAAAGCTCTATATGGGCTCAAACAATCACCAAGGGCCTGGTTCGAAAAATTCTCTAAATTCATGCTCTTGAACGGGTATCAACAGAGTCAAGGGGATCATACATTATTCTTCAAACACTCAGACTCAGGGGGAGTCACAATATTGTTAGTGTATGTTGATGATATTATTTTGACTGGAAGTAATAAAGAGGAGAAAGCCAGTTTAAGGAAAAATCTTGCTAAGGAATTTGACATCAAAGAACTTGGTAGATTAAAATATTTTCTCGGAATTGAAGTAGCTCACTCCAGCAAAGGAATCTTCATTTCACAACATAAATACATCAAAGATCTTCTAAAGGAAACAGGTAAACTTGCCTGTAAACCAGCACCAACACCAGTAGAACCTAATCTTAAACTGGGAGAAGCTAAAGAAGATCCAGATGTAGATAAAGGGGCCTATCAGAGACTTGTAGGAAAATTGATCTACCTCTCCCACACTAGACCAGACATAGCATTTGCTGTAAGCATGGTCAGTCAGTTTATGCAGAATCCAAAGCAGATTCATATGCAAGCTGTAGACAGGATATTGTACTACCTTAAAGGAAGACCGGGAAAAGGAATTCTCTTTAAGAGAGATTGTGGAATGACCCTAGAAGTATACACGGATGCTGACTACGCAGGATCACCGGTTGATAGAAGATCTACCTCTGGGTATTGCACGTTTCTTGGAGGTAACCTAGTTATATGGAGAAGCAAGAAACAGAATGTGGTGGCAAGATCTAGTGCAGAAGCAGAATATCGAGCTATGGCCTTGGGAATATGTGAGCTACTGTGGATTAAAATAATCCTAGAAGATCTGAAGGTTAAGTGGAATGAGCCCATGAAGCTACATTGTGACAACAAATCAGCAATCAGCATAGCCCACAATCCAGTCCAGTATGACAGAACCAAGCACATAGAAGTGGACCGACATTTTATTAAAGAAAAACTAGACAGTGGTCTAGTAAATGTTGACCATGTATCATCAAAGGATCAACTTGCAGATTTCCTTACTAAAGGATTGGACAGTTCTGTCTTCCTCCGTATGGTTGACAAGCTGGGAATGACGGATCCATATTTCCCAGCTTGAGGGGGAGTGTTGAAATCCAGCCGATTCCTAGTACAAAAGATCCGACGGACACAAAGATCAATCCGTGGGATACTCTCATGGATCACGCCATAATGAGGGAACAAATTTAGGAAAGATTTTATTTTCTTATTTATGTATTAAATCTGCAATTTATTATTTCCGCATTAGGATATCTTGTATAGATCTATAAATAGGGAAGATTGTAATGAATAAAGGCAAGCTTTTCCCTCTCTAATTCTCTGTTTCAACAATGTATAAATTCATTCAATTGTTATTTGAATCTGCATTTCTTTTTTGTTTGCAAATCTATTAATCATTACTTGGTCCTCACCAAGGAAGCTCCACTAAATTAGGACATTAGTCCACTTGTTGCTTTATTTGCTATTTAGCCTACTTCCACTATATATTGAGCATTTATGTGCCGAAAAGATTGGTTCTTACTATATTTATTGCCTAATGCTGTACAGCTAACACAAATTACTTGTATGCTTATTTTGGGATACTTGATGAGTTAAGCCTTGGATTTATGATTGAATTTTGGAACAAACTATGTCTTTGATATTTGAAATTAATTTTAGTTGCCATCATTTTGTATTTTTTATTTAATTGCATTCATTTCATCTGTATTTGAATTATTTTTATAGCATATTTATATTTGTTGAACTTTGAATATGAGTACCTTGTTTGATATGCATATTAATCGTCATGATTATTTATTTCTTCATTCTATTATGTTTATTATTTTTAGAATACAATTGAGGGCTGATCTGATGTACTAGGAAAGAAATAAAATAATGTAATTAATGGTTGATTTGATGTAATAGTAAGGAATAATTTCCTCGCGTTTATTCGTTTTCTATTTCATTGTTTGTTTGGAAGAGCAAAAGGAAGAATGTAATTCCCTTGTTCAAATTCTTTATGATATCATTGAGTGTATTTGGATCCTTGCATTCATCTACTATTTGACCTAAAAGATTTATATTTGTCATTTATTCAACATGCATATTATCTTTGACATACAATGTTACAAGCCCTCTTCGTCTACCTGGCAAGCCTTAAGATTCACTTTGCTTGACAATAATCAAGTTTTGAACTACATCAAATATTCTTCTCCACGTTGAGCCACCTTCACATGAAAATATTATTAGTTCTTCATATCGAGCCATTTTCACTTGCGTGATAGTGTCAGACCTTCTCTTTCCTTAAGCCATCTCATGGCTTACCTTCTTCACTTGTGTTGCCCCCCATAGCTCGGCTATGTCGCTGTGGATATCAACTACTCCAGCCATGTTGCATTCATTGCTTTCGCCTCTTGTCATCGCAACTAGTCTTCAACAATTTCTTTATTGTGACTCACTTCTTCAGCTCTTTATTACATATTAACTTTTTGTTTGGATTCCTGTTTTCTCAATCATAATTCATCCTAAATAAGAAGATAAGAACCTCAAGATTTTGGCCTACTTGGCAATGACTCATATGTCGCCCATCTCCTAAAGCTGCTGATTCATCAATAAGGCTTTCTAATATTTTAATCTGTCGATCCCTTGCGTTCATACTTGCTTGCTGACCAATTTCTACTCCTGCTCCATTGATTTTCCTTCGTTGATTGTCGATCTTCTACAACCGTAGATTTGTCAATTAGACTTTCCAATGTGATCCATCAATATCCTTCAACCATCTATTTTCATTGATTTCCAGTATTCATCATTAGCCTCACCCGTTGCCCCTCTGATTGAGTGCATAGTTGTACCTTTTTCGTATGTATGACAAAATACAACATTTCTAATGAAAGGCAGAACTCCATGCCTTTAGGATCAAAACTATTTAGTAAAGTTCAAATGGATCTACTCCAAAAAATGTTCAGTCAGTCACAACTATCCCTGCCTCTATTGTGATTGGTACATGTTTATTGGCCCAAACATTACAAAGTTAATCAAGGGCTATAGATTGCAGATTTTAGTGCCACAAATCATGATAGGTGATATATCAATTTTAGAAAATTATAAATCATGCAATAGAGGACTTATTTTAAAATTGTTGATGATTCACTATCAAAAGCTGTTGGAATTGGGTCTGTTTGTATCTCAAATAAATCAACTCTCAATCTAGTATTGTTAGTGCCAAACCTTGTTTGTAACCTTTTATTTTTCAATAATCTCACCATTGATCTAAATGAAAAGCTAAATTTCTTTTTAATCTTTGTGAATTTCTGGACTTGAAATCAAGGAGAATGATTAGGAATGCTAACATGTGTTTGGAGCTTTATATCTTCAAAGTTGAATCTTTAGAAAACCTACCTCTTCTCTCTCCATAAATAACCTTCCATAAAACCTACCTAATGTCTATATAATTAGTCCTATTTAAATTTAAAATCCTAGCAAAACTCCATCATATCTCCTAAATTTACTCCTTGTCCAATAAACTAATAAAAGATATTAAATATTTATATTTATTCTATCCTATTGTAGCCATCCTCATCTAAAGTTTCCCCACATAAAAATTTTGAGAAAAAATTAAAGGTAAAAAAATTGATGCTATCAAGAATTTCTGTACTTTTCTTTTATTTGAACAATAGTATATTATGTTTTCTTTTTTAGCTATCCAATGATGGGAAAACATCCAATGATCATGGTAGATTATGCATAAGGCTTGGTAGACCTTTGGTTTGCTGGCTCGATTGGTCCTTGGCTACTGATGGTTCACGGGTTGGCTGTTTTGATGATGGTTCACGGGTTGGCTGTTTTGGAGCACATGGCGTTGAGCTTGTTCTTTTAGTTGCTTGAAGCTGGAGTTTAGTAGCTCTTTAATTCTCAAAAGTACCTCATTAAGAAGATTTACTTTTGGAGTGGCCTTGTCCCTTCCCCTTCCCCTTTCTTCTTGTCTCTTGGGAAACTGTGGCTTGTGTTTATTGGGGGCTGAATTCTATGCTTAAAATTCATTATAAGTTGCTGTTTTCCGAGCCTTTACCTCTTGGGATTCTGGTCATTTTCTATTTTTCCACACCTGGGCTCTTTCCCGATGTTATGCCCCCTTGGTTTCCTGCGACCTGCTTGTTTCCCACAATTGCTGTTTAGGTTCCTGTGTTTGGATTGATTTCCGAATGGATTGGGAGGATTTCTATGCTAATAAAGCTTCGGTTCTAATGGAAATTAAAGTCATGAGGCTCTTGGCATTCCCCTTCAATGCCTATAAATAAGAGATGAACTTGTGAAGGAAAGTCAGTTGATATTTGTGAGCATATTTGCTATTAACCTGCGGGTTTATTTGGAAATCCTGCGGGCTCTTTCCACCCTTCTTTTCTCATCCCCTCCGGAAATCCTGCGGGCTCTTTCCAACCTTTCTTCTCGGGCTTCTAACCTCTTTCGTCTCTCCGCAAGTGCCACTCCATCTGTATCCTTCTTCTCAACAGTGAAGCAACTTTAGGGTGTCGTGTCTTGGTTGATTTGGAAGCATTTGGACAGTCTTGCAGTGGTGGACCATCGGTTTGCTAGTCTTATGCACTTCTCTTATTTAATCTACTATTCGATGCATGTGAGGAACCCGCTCTGACGGTTGTCTGAGGATAGCTTTTGTTTTTAATTTTCTTTATTTCCCTAAAAAATCTCCTAGTATTTCTTGTCGTGTTTGTCAAGTTTTAGTTGTCTATCTTTATTTTAATAAAGTTTGTTTAAAGTTCTATCCATTGCGTCTGTTTCTTTATTGTGTCTACATCAAAAATGGAAAGGAAGGGAAAGAAAAGAACAAATTTTGACTAAAACCACCTAACAGGTGTGAATATCCGTAAAGCTCTCCCAATGTAGGACATTTGCTTCTGTAAGGCATCAATATGCTTCTGCTTGTCAATTTTCCTTCAATGCACTAGAATTAGGATAGGATTTTGGAACATAAGTTCTCTTACTGATAATTAATGAAAGTAATTGATATTATGATTCATAGAAAGATAAATATTTTATGCATTCAGAAAACTAAATAGGTTAAGGAGAAGGCTAAGAAGATTGATAGTTTTTTATTTAAACTTCCGCATTATGGTAGAAGTCTGTGGGCTCCGAAAATTCGGCCTCGGCCTCCGCTCGCTCTTTTCTTTTTATTCGGCGAGGGAGCTTTAACTGATAAGTTCTGAGGTAAATTTTGGAAGGCAGATGGGTTTGTAGATAAGACACTACCCAGAGATTTCGCCCTCATTTTGCGAAGACTTTATGATCTGAGTTCTGGTTTCCTATAAGCGCAGGCCCCTATAGTTAATTACCCCTCCCGATAACGAGAGAGAACTTTCGATTAAGGCTAGTCGTCAATCAGATACGTAGAGAAACGTGTTATCTGGCATATAGTAGCAGCATAGGTTTGGGTATTGAAGATTGGAAGTTTGAATTTGGAATTTGGGTTGGAAGAATTAATATTTAAATAGAAATTGCACCATCTTGCACTTAAAGCGGATGGTGGGGGAATGGATGATAGACCCGATCAAGATCCCATGGTTTCGTCGTCCCGGGCCATCGTGGTCCCTAGTCTACTTAGTCAGAGGAGGTAGTCGACCCAACCTGACAGAAGGATCCTTGTCGGCAGCCATGGGTTGCTTCGTCCAAGGGTACCTTGTAGACCTGGGGTGAATGTTTGTCTAAGGGGATAAATTTGAATCCACCTTAGCTAATAGAGGGCTTTGTGCCCTATCAATCATATCCTATTGATTCATATTTCAAGGATTTGATGCCAATAAGGAACGTAACGGCGATGGCCATAACCGGTATTTCGTGGTGCCATTTGGCGGCAAAACCACTCGGTTCAGAGGGCCTCGGGTCATAACCGTTTATCCTGCGGTGCCATTTGGCGGCAGACCGCCGGTCAGAGGACACGTACCATGTCATTATACAGGAGACTGTTTGAGAATGGATCATAGTAATATTTTCGACTAGGCATTTGACTCTTTGTGAGCTGAAGTAGTTTTAAATTTGCCCACCTCGGCAAACTGTTGCAGAGGGTGGATGAATTTTGCTTTAAGCGTTGAGATGGATAGTTTCATTTTTAAATATTTTTGGGATTTTGTGATTTTTGAGGAGTTTTGGATTTTTGGATTTTTATGGGTATTTTGGGTGGAGCTTTGGAATATTTGAAATGGACTGTGAATATTTGGGAGGCATTTGAAAATATTTGGAAATCCCTCCGGTTGAGATCTGCATTCAACACGGCCATCATCGGGGTGTTCGGGGTCATTTTTCTTTATGGATTAAACCCTGTCAACTTGATTAAGCTATTGATCTAGGTTTGGGTTTCGTAGGCCTTATGTCTTTGAGAGTGAATTCTCTTGATTTTAGGTTTTGAAGACCTAATATGAATATATTAAAACAAATATTCTGGTCGCCACGGCCACATATTTGTTTGATGGTTTGAACGCTGTCGACTTCTATTGACCCGTATAGAAGGATCAGGTTCGAACTTGAATTCACTTATTGACCAGCGCAGCTTCCCTAGACGTCACGTGTATACCAATAACACGCTCGCCGGGGCCAATGCAGGTGTTTGGGGGCATTTCGTAATTATTTATTGAACCTTGTCGACTCCTACTTTCTTAGAAGGATCGAGTTCATATTTAATAACCCGCGCAACATCCCTAGATGTCACGTGTGTACTAATAACACGCTCGCCGGGGCTCATGCGGGTTAAGATTGCATTTTCCCCTTTAGTGTAGCTATAATATACAAATTACAGTGCACGTGCAGGGGTACTTTAAAATATTTGTAGACGCCTTCTATTTGCTTGTACGGAGATTGCAGATCTGGTGGTGTAGCGTAACAGCTTTTGAATAGAGTTGTTCGCTGCTTCGTACAGGTAGACTGTCGTGCACCACTTGTTGCTTTCTGCAGGTGGATCGTAGTGCACTAACGAATCTCCTGCTTTGGGTTGTAGAAGCTCGTAGGAACTTGTATTCTTTATGCATTCTGTTGCAATTTTGATCTTTACTATACATCTGCTACTTCTAGAGGTAGATGTATTCATCCTTAGACTGAAGTTGACTACAGGATAATGCATTTACTGTAGTCTTTATGCATCTACCCATAAGTAGCATGTGGCATGTACATCTGTCTTTGTAGAGAGCTGATAAGTGTTGCAGATCTTGCATTCTTGATTGCATGAAAGTCAATTTGTATGTTTGAATTTTGATGTTGACTACGAGGATGCTAGAATACCCTTGATACAAGAGTTTGCGGGTGCTTGTATCTGTTGTATGTCAGTCGTTGCATCAATTAATGGTTCTCTTCATTAGGGCTTCTAATCTTCAACATACAAATTCATTGGTAGATTGATATGAACACCGCAGATTTCATGTTGGCTATACATAAATCAAGGGTCTTGTAGTATATCCATTATTCACATTTGAAAGTAGACTGTTGTGTGCTCATTTATATATTAGTCTAAATTGATAACAAAAAAAAATCCGCCTCTTCTACATCTCCCTTGCTTTGCTTGTGAACAACTCCTTCACTATTGTATTCCTCCGTGCTTATCTACTTTGCAATTCTATTACTTGTGTATGAATCATCTTAGCATTACAAATATTTCAGCCTCCTTGGGAATAGGTTGTAGTTTGCATGATGAACTTGCACCTTTGATGGTCTCTTGCAATTGATTGTATATCCCTTCCAATTTTTGTCACTTGGAAAACTTATCTTGATTGTCTTGTGAGTGAATTATGTTTGCAAGAGTTTGGCATATCCTCACATTCTCTACAACCATTGTTGACTGATTGTAGATGGTCATGTGAAATGTTACAAGTCTTCTACCATCTTTTGAGGATGACTTGTGACTTGTATAGATCTTCCTTTAACTTTGTCAATTGATACATGCAAGAGAGTTGTATTGATGTTTCATTTGGACAATTCAAAGTCTTAAATAGCATTTGTACTCTTTTTGTTTGATTTAAACATTTATCAGTTAAAGTCCGAGTTTTTGTAGTCAAACTGCAAGTTCTGTTTCATATCCAAGATGAGTTCAAGTTCTAGTTCTTTGTTCAAGTGCATGTCCACAAGTCCTCTGTTGTTTTCTGATTTGAGTTCAAGTTCCAAGTTCAAGTGATCCTTGTAGTTGTCCCAAACTACAATCTCAAGTACAAGTTCTTTGCATTCGTTCTTTCTGAGTTGAATCAAGTCCTCTTGTATTATTCAAATTCACTTGAGTTTTAAGTTCATTTAGGTCCATTTGGTTCAAGTTCACAAATCTATTGTCGTCTCAAGTTCAAAGGTTCACAAGTTTGAGTCCAAGTTCGATCGTCCTTCGAGTTCAATCAAGTCTATGTTCCAAATTGTTCCAAGTCCTTGTCTGTATTTCAGAAAAAATTTCGGCAGCTTCCTGGCGTCTTCCCCGTTTAGGGGAAAAACTAAGAGGCCGCCTACCCGCCACGTCAACCAAGACGTGCACGGTTGGTGTTTGTGAGACACCGCGGCGGTTGTATATTTATTTTTTCCCACCACGCGCAATAAAGGCGTGCATGGGGTTTTTAAAAAGCATTTTTATGAAAAAGGGCAATTTTGCTTTCCCCCCGCTCGAAGGTACTTATGAGTGATCCCGCTTCGCCATACGTGCCGCACCGGGGTCCCATCCCACCACGCGCACCAAAGGCGTGCTTGGGGCGGTTTTCCGGTCCGCTACGAACATTGAAGTAGAGTTTGAGTTTAGAAGAATTCGTACCTTCGCGGGGTTGTCGGTGTTGGCACGTGGATCAAGGGGTCACTCGCCTACCTTGTCGTAGGTGTCGCACAGGGTTCCCATCCCACCACGCGCACCAAAGGCGTGCTTGGGGCGGTTTACCGGTCCGACATGGACACCGAGGTAAGAGAGTAGAGGGGAGCACTTTCTTTCTTTTGTTTTATCTTTTTTTTAATTAATTAACAAGAATTAATTATAATTAAATTTAATCATAACTAATTATAACTGTTATTATTTAATTATTATTAAAAATATTTAATATATAATTAATCTAGCTAATTATAATTAATTATAAATAATTATTAATTAATTAATAAAATACAATAATCATTTATAATTAAACTAAATTAGTTATAAATAATTATAATTATTTATTAATTAATTATAATTAAAATAATTAAAATTAAAAATAATTAAATATAAATTATTAATTATATTTAAATATAATAAGTAATAATTAATTATTATTAGGATAATTGATTATAATTAAATTAAATTAATTATAATTAATATTATTTTTAATTAATTTAATATAAGTAAATAAATAAAAACCCTCCCTCCCCTTCTCATCTTTGTTTTCACGGGATCAAGCCGAAGAAGCCTGAAAGGGAGAGAAGGTTACCTTCACAGGAAGCGGCTCCTGTTCTTGCTTCCGTTCAAAAGGTCGTAACTTCCGATTTAACAAGAAGGGGAGATCGTAGAGGGAGATGGAAGCGGCTAGGGCTTGGGATCGTTCGACTTTTGCTCGCGGAGAGGAGGTCGGCAAGGCGTCGAGTGAGGTAAGGGAAACCTCTCTCCCTCTCTCTCTCTCTCTCTCTCTCTCTCTCTTTGCCGACGGGAGGTCGGAGGAGCAAGGGTAGAGGCTTGGGATTCGGTGGAGACAGAGTCTAAGAACCCAAAAGATCAGGTATTTATCTAAATATCAGTTAATTTATTTCCTTGCTTAAATAATTAGATTTATGTTATGGATAATTATTAGAATAATTTAAATCAAAATAATAATTCTAAAGGCATGTATTAAGAGAGGCTTTTGGTGAGTGGTTAGAAGGCGGGATCCACTTCTCAGTATTCTTATCATCATAACCGTGGATAATTCAGAGAAAAGGCTTTGCTAGGGAAAAGGTTCGGTTCAGTGAATAGAAAAGTCGTGAGATTTTCTTTTGCCAGGAATCCTGAAATTCCTGTTTCGGACAGAAGATTTCAAATGACGATAGAAGGGCTCAACAATGCTTCTTCCGGGACTGTAGCAAGAGCCGCAGAACTGTAAAAGAATTCGCAGGAAGTCCTGTAGCAAAAGGCGGAAGTTCTGGGCAGCGGCAGCAGGTCTTCTGGTGGAGAAGTTCAGCATTTTGGTGAGAAATTTTGGCACGGTTAGTAAGAAATTGATGCTGGTATTACTATAGTATTAAATAGAGATTAGTAAAAGTTTTAATCAAGATTTAAATAGAATTAATATGGAAGTTTGTGATAATCAGTAGTTGATTTAAAGGCGAGTAAATTGAGGACATGGTAAAGGAAGCTTAAGAGAGGAAAATTTAAAAGAAGAAGGATAGAAGATTTGAAATAAAGGTATGAATTCTAATATCTTCACTTATCTTTTATACTACAATTCAGTAAAGTTCTTACATAAATAGTAAATTATGGTGTTAAAGATTGATCTAGTCTTATGCAAAGAGGAGGCTTTGGAGTGATTTATAGTAGAAGAAAAGTAAGAAGGGAAAGTTTGGAAGAAGCAAACTGTCAAGAAGATAAGTAATGCAAATTAATGTTTTAAATGTAATTCTAGTTAATTTTACATTGTTTATTGGTATTTGAATGAATGCAAGAGAATTATGCATTACAAGCAATTCTCTGGCTAAAGGATGTTCCTAACTTAGTTTTCATATACGAAAGACCTCTTATATATTTGCATCATGAGACTTTCAAATAAGAGTTCTTATGTTTCATTAAGGATTTTTCTTGTTGGAAATATTTTGGAAAGAATCTCCATTCTCAACATATGATACACTATTTCATTATACAAATGAGTAGCATATAACGATCTTTATGAATGCAACATTGCAAGCTTGAATTATGTCATAAGGTATATTGAATATCAGTTTAAAATAAAGTTTGGCTATGTATATATGATGTATGATTTACAAGGATAGTTGGGACAAAAGGGTTCCCAAATATAAAACTACCTTGTAAGTGGGGCAAAAGGGATCCCAAAAGAAATGATACCTGCATAGCAGGTGGGGCAAAAGGGACCCCTAAGGAGGCAAAAGGGACCTCTATGTAATTCAATGGCGATAATGCCAGGTTTACCTGGACTCCATTGAATATGTTTAAGAAAGAATAGCCAAATTTTTTTATGAGTAAAAATTGATATTCATTATGGATATAAGAGAAAGTAAAGGTTAATGTTTATGAAATTTATAAACGTTCTTAAGTAGTTTAACTTTTATTTCTGTTTAATATTTTAAATTTCTTTATCTTCAAGTTCAATATTATTAAAAAGTTGCATTACTTGCTGAGCCTTATAGCTCACCAGAACTTTCTTCTGGCTGTTGTTACAGGAAAAGGAAAGGAGAAGATTGATGCAAGCTATTTTATGCAAGTGTTTCTTATTGTCATGTTAGGTTACCTTTTGTTAGTAAGTTTAAATTTTCAAGGTATGAAAGCAAATTAGACATGTATTACTTTGAAATTGTTTGATTTTCCTTAGTGGCTCTGTACTAGATTTTGGATGAAATTTGGATGCTTCCTTTATTATTCCAAATGACGTTTATATGATCTTTTATTTGGATCTGAAATGAACTCAACTGAAATGAGATGTAAATGATGGAAATGTGATGGTTGTTTATGTAACACTCTACAGTACGGTTAGAGAGTATTGTGGGATGTTACACAGAGGGGAGATCGTGAAAGGGGAGTGGAGTCGAGCGTGGAAGGAGCTTCGTGTGAGCAGCCCCGAAAACCTCATTTGGGTCGGGTATTTAACGACGCGAGAAGGAGCGAAATCGAGGCCATCATCGCAGGTTTTACGCAGAAATCTCAGAACGGCACTGCTGCACAGTGTCTCGGCAGGACTTCGGCAGGATTCGCGGGATCCAGGCATGCGACGTTTCTGACGGATTTGTGGGATTTGGCAGATCCAGGTATGTATTATGTGTTTGATTTCTTTTTTATTAGCAGAGGTCAACAAAGTCGTACTATAAATGTTGTATGTATGATTATATATAAGAGTTTGAAGGATAATGTTATAAAGTTTGATAGAATTAGAGATAGAATTATTGCTTTAAAGATTATTATTGATGCTAAGACTATTTATATTATAAGTGCTTATGCTCCTCAAGTAGGTTTGGATATGTATTTAAAATGAAAATTTTGGAATGACTTAGAAAAACTAATTCAAATGATATCACTTAAAAAAAGAGTTTTTATTGAAGGAGATTTAAATAGACATGTTTGTAGAGAGGTAGAAGATTTTAAAAGTATTTATAGTGGTGATGAGTTTGGGGTGACCAGGGGTGTAAGTGAGCCGAGCCGGCTCTAGCTCGACTCGTTTATGAGCTCGCGAGCCGAGCTTATCGAGCTCACGAGTCTTCGAGCTCGTTTAGTAAACGAGCTCGAGTTCGAGCTTGAGCCGGCTTGGCTTGTGAGCGAGCCGACATGAATAAATATTATTATTTTTAAAGTAATTTTATATTATTTATTAAATTTAAATGTTTAAAACATAATAATAATAACTACCTAAGTTTTATTTAAATATTAAATATTTCATATTTTTTTCTAAATTTTGACTAAGTTTTAAAAATCTTGCTTAAGTTTTAAAAATTTCACATAAGTTTTAAAAATCCCGCCTATGCTCGAGCTCATTTACAGTGGTTCGAGCTCGAACTCTCGCTTTCCAACTGACGAGCCGAGCTCAATAAGGCCTAAACTCAACTCGACTTGACTCGTTTACACCCTTAGGGCGATTAATGAAGGTAGTAAGACTATATTAGATATTGCTCTAGCTTATGATTTTGTAATTGTTAATATCTTATTTAAGAAAATAGATGGCATCGCATCACTTATAAGAATAGATATAGTAAAACTCAGATTAATTATTTCTTATAAGAAAATAAATCATTTAGATTTCAAATATTGTAAAGTTATTCCGCATGAAAATTATATACCTGACATTGCTTATTAGTTTTGGACTTGGACTTTAAGATGAAGTGGTAGAATATGAAAAATATAATAAAATATTATTCTAAGATGAAATGGGGGCATTTAATGAACACTAACAAAATTATTTTTAAAAGTAAGATTCGAGGTCGTAAGATTTTGTTTGTGCTAAAGGAAGCAAATGTTATGTGGGATAAAGTAGCTAGTAATATTAAAGAATATTGCAAAGGATGTATTTGGAGTTTCAAAAGGTAAAACTCCTAATAATAAAAATAGTTGGTAGTGGAATCAAAATATGCAAAAAAAAAAATTTAAAAAAATTTATTATAATAATTAGTTTAGATGTAAAAACTCTGAAAATTGAGAAATATATAAAAGGCTCATATAGTGTCTAAGAAAATAATTTGCAATGCAAAGATTTTAGCTTTTAATGATTTATATAATAGATTAGAGTCTAAAGATGACAAAAGATATATGTATAAGTTAGCCAAACAGGGTGATAGGAGTAGCAAAGATTTTGTTCAAGTGAAGTGCATTAAGGATGAATATCAAAAAGTGTTTTTTTAGTAATAAAGATTTTAAGAATACGATTGACTTTAGTGACCTTAGCACTCAAAATGAAATTCGAGAATTTTATTTTTATCGATGTATTAGTAAAACTGAAGTTAAAAGGGGCTTTAAAGAAAATGAAGTGTGAAAAAACTAGTAGACCTAATGATATTCCAATAGAGGCGTGGAAATGCTTAAGAGATCAAGGAATTTTTTGTCTTACTAAACTTTTTAATATTATTTTGAAGACTTAAAAGATGTCAGATGAATGGAGAATGAGTGTGTTGATTCATATTTTTAAGAATAAATGTTATGCACAAGATTGTGCGAATTATAGAGAAATTAAGTTGATGTATCATACTTTAAAACTTTGGGAAAGAGTTATGGAACATAGGTTATGACGTGATACTAATATTTTTCAAAATCAATTTGGATTCATGGCGGGTAGGTCTACTATGGAAGCTATTCATTTATTGAGAGGGTTGATGGAGAAGTTTAGAGAGTATAAGGATGATCTACATATGATATTTGTTGATTTAGAGAAAGCAATTGTGATAAAGTTTCAAGAGAAGTGCTATGGAGAGTTCTAGAAAAGAAAGGGGTTAATAATGCTTATATTCAAGTCACTAGGGATATGTATGCAGGAGCTGTTACTTGTGTTCAAACATAAGGTGGTTTGACCAAGTATTTTTCTATTTCAGTTGGATTACATCAAGGATCAGCCTTAAGCCCTTATCTTTTTGTTGTAGTCATTGATGTTCTCACTAGACATTTGTAAGAGGATGTACTTTAGTGTATGCTTTTTTGCTGATGATATTCTTCTTGTTGATGAGTTAGAGAAGGAGTTGAAGGTAAACTTGAATTATGGAGGTCAACCTTAGAGTCTAAAAGATTTTGTTTGAGTAAATCTAAAACCGAATACTTGGAGTGTCATTTTAGTAGTAATAGATCTAGAGGTGGGTTTGTGACTTTGATCGATCAAGTCATTAATAATTGTGCTCGTTTTAGATATATTGGGTCTAGTGTTCAAAGTGATGGTGAAATAGATGGGGATATTATTAGTAGAATTCAAGTTGGATGGTAGAAGTGGAGGAATGCTTCTGGTTTGTTGTGTGATGGAAAACATGGTGGTGAGACCTGCAATGCTTTATGGCGTGGAATGTTGGCCATTAAAAGAGAACCATAATTTTACGTTAACTATTGTTGAGATGAGGATGCTCTGGTGGATGAGTAGATTTACTCTTGGAGATAGGATACGAAACGAGCATATCCTTGAAAAGGTTGGAGTAGCTCTAGTGATAGATAAGATTAGAGAGAGTCACATGGTTTGGTCATGTAAAATGGCGGCCTTTCGATGACTCTATTAGGACAGTAGATGTATTAGAATTTGGCCTATGTTAAGAAAGGTAGAAGTAGACCTTAAAAGTTTAATGACCTTTCTTTATTAGATTTAAATGAAAAATTGACTCCTAACATAACACAATGGAGAAAACGTATTCATGTAGCCGACCCCACGTAGTGGAATAAAGGCTTGTTGCTGTTGTAGTATGTCATATTTTAATTTGTTGGAAGTAGGATCCGCTATTTGATGATGGAGCATGATGTTTATTTTGGGTGTAGTGTCACATTTATTTGATTTATTATCATTTATAGTTGATGGAGCGTGATGCTTATTTCAGGTTATTATCAGCTTTATTCTCTAGATTAGAGTGTTTTGTAGCATGGAAAATTAATGTGGATATAAATTCTAAAATATTATTTTATCATGGATATTAGAGTTATTTTTTGCTCTTTGGACTACATTATTTATATAAGATTATTCTATTTAATGACATAATTTTTTAAAAAATTTGTTAGCTGTTTGTTAGTTTTTAATCTATAAATATGAGAATTGTAGTCGTTTGAGATAGTTTATGGCATGGCAAAATTCCTATTCTAAATTTGGAGACTTATTCTTCTATTCTAGTATTTTGATCAATGATTGTGAGATTTGAAGAATTCTGGGAGAGGTGATTACCTTGTACAAGATGAGTCTTATTACCCCTTTATTTTATTAAGTTTTTTTAATATCTTTTTCATTTCTTGAATATTAAGTTATTTATTTTCAAGGCCATCTTTCATCACCAACTATTTGGAGTTAGCTTTATGAATCCTTAATCTCCCTCAATAAACCCCTCTTAAGCTTATTTTTTTCAATTCTTCACAATTTCTAACCATATTAACTTGACAAAGAATGAAGGGAGCTATAATATTTAAGTGGAAGTGGTGAACTAGTATTGCTTGATGCACATACACAAAGACCCTCATAGGTCGTAGAATTTAGGCTTGTTTTTTGTGGAAGTTTATGTATGGAGATATGATGGGTTTAGGTAAACAATGGATAGCTTAGGATGTTAGAAAGAGGATACAAGAGTTGGTTTGGGCTATAATGTGTAAGTTTTGGTACGTGGAGTTAAAGAAAGACAAGTTGGATTGAGACATATTTTGACTATTTGGCTTAACTTGAGAAGATTAAGGGGGGAGAAGTGACGGGAATTAGATAGAAGCTTCATAACACTTCAATTGGAATGTGAGGATGAGAATGGGTAAAAGAAATCCAGTAAAACAAAGGAAGAGATAATTCACTAGAATGGATAAAAGAAACCCAGTAAAACAAAATAGTAACTAGATAATCATCTTTCTCCTCAACAAAGAAAGGGTATCACTCTCAACTTTGCCAAAGAAAGAGATAATTCAATTCAGTCATATGGCTAAGTTTGAAAAAGAGAGTAATCTTACTTTGTATTTAAAATATGATAGTTAGAACCTAGCTTTCAATGAATATTCATAGGCTTATACATCATGAAGAATATGAAAAGATATAGGAATACCAAGGGTCAAATAAAAACAAATATATATATATATATATATATATGAATGTCTATGATCAACCATATAATTACATGAAACATTGAATATAAAATGTCTTCCTTTTCTTTTATCCCTCTAATAGTTGCTTTATACCCATTTCAAATCTTCAAGGAGAATTTACCTCAAAACCATTCCAAATCTTCATGTAGAAGTTACTTCATTTTACTCTCACCTCCATGGCCATGCATAGCTTACTCTAAATGTCATTTGTACCTGAGGGAATGCCATCCCAATTAAGAGTGGATGATAATATTAAATTCTCATGCAAGATGGTGAAAATTTGTCCCAACATACACACAACCATTATTTATTTTTCCATACAACTTTAACACATTAAAAATGAAAGAGAAATAATATGACCATGTAAAAGTTAAAGAACTATATAAGAATGCATGAAATGTAAAAAATATTGTGATCATGCAACACGTATTGAGGAGCCATCCATTTAGCGATACCAATATATTACAATACTTCTTATCTTCTATTAACTCTCATTCATGTACTGCATTGCATGAGAATACAAAAAATATTGTGCTCATGCAACACTTATAGAGGAGCCATTCATTTAGTGATGCCAATATATTACATTCTTCTTATCTTCCATTAACTCTCATTCATGTGCTGCATCACTTAGTCTACCAATTAATCATTTGATATTAATTTTTCCCAAGTCTTATTGATGTATCTTCTATCCTTCTTTGTAAATGCCCAAATCCCATGTCTATTATATCTTCAATATATTCAATTCTTGTTGACCCTTTAATGTAATGAATTTCTCAACCCATCATTCATAATTTTATCACACATTTATTTTAGGATCTTATTTTTGCCTTACCTAATTTGTTTATCAATAATAACTTTATCATCAAACTCTCAGAACTATACTACAAACACTAATTACAGTTTTATAAAATTTAATTTCAAGTCTCTATCATGTTATGTCACTCAATAACACTTATTGTTAGTTTTGTATGGAATTTAATTTTGTCGATCAATCCGGTTGTACCGGTGCCTCTGTGGGCTCCGAAAATTCGGCCCCGGCCTCCGCTCGCTTTTCTTATTCGGCGAGGGAGTTTTAACGAACTAAGTTCCGAGGTAAATTTTGGAAGGCAGATGGGTTTGTAGATAAGACACTACCCAGAGATTTCGCCCTCATTTTGCGAGGACTTTATGATCTGAGTTCTGGTTTCCTATAGGCGCAAGCCCCTATAGTTAATTACCTCTCTCGATCACGAGAGAGAACTTTCGATTAAGGCTAGTCGTCAATCAGATACGTATAGAGATACGTGTTATCTGGCATATAGTAGCAGCAATAGGTTTGGAATGTTGAAAATGGTTGGAAATTGAAGAGTTGGGTTTGGAAGATTTGAAGATTTGGATTGGGATATTTAGGAAAATTTTATATTTAAAAATAGAAATTTCACCATCTAGCACTTAAAGCGGATGATGGGGGGATGGATGATGGACCCGATCAAGATCCCATGGTTCCGTCGTCCCGGGCCATCGTGGTCCCTGGTCTACTTAGTCAGAGGAGGTAGTCGACCCAACCTGACAGAAGGATCCTTGTCGGCAGCCATTGGTTGCTTCGTCCAAGGAGACCTTATGGACCGGGGGTGAATGTTTGTCTAAGGGGATAAATTTGAATCCACCTTAACTGACAGAGGGCTTTGTGCGCTATCGATCATATCCTATTGATTCATATCTCAAAGATTTAACGCCATTAAGGAGCGTATTGGCTCTGGCCATAACCGCTATCTGTGGTGCCATTTGGCGGCGAAACCACTCGGTTCAGAGGGCCCCGGGTCATAACCGTTTACCTGCTGTGCCATTTGGCGGCGAAACTGCCGGTTAGAGGACACGTACCGCGTCCTTACTGGCAAGAGATTATTTGAGAATGGATCCTAGTGATATTTTCGACTAGGCATTTCGCTCTTTGTGAGCTGAAGTAAACTTTAATTTGTCCGCCCCTGCAAACTGTTGCGGAGGGTAGACGGATTTTGCTTTAAGTTTTTGATGGATTTATTTAAATTTTAAATATTTTTAGAATTTTGGGATTTTGGATGATCTTTGTAATTTTTGTGGAGCTTTTGGATTTTTTTTTGGATTTTTGGGGGATATTTGAAAGTATTTGTGAACCCCTCCGGTTGAGATAAACATTCAACGCGGCCATCATCGGGTGTTTGGGGGTCATTTCTTTTTATGGATTGAACCTTGTCGACTCTGTCTGGCTGTCGACAGAGGATCGGGTTTTGTAGGCTTTGAGCCTTTGATAGTGAATTCTTATTGTTGTAGGCCTTGATGGTCTAATATGAATATTTTAAAGCAAATATACCGGTCGCCACAACTTTATATTTTCTTAATGGTTCGAACACTGTCGACTTCTATTGACCCGTATAGAAGGATCGGTTTCGAACCTGAATTCACTTGTCAACCTGCGCAGCATCCCTAGACGTCACGTGTATACCAATAACACGCTCGCTGGGGCCCATGCGGGTTTGGGGGCATTTTATAATTAAACCCTGTCGACTCCTTTTTACCTGCTAAGGAGGATCGGGTTTAAAATTTGATAACCCGCGCAGCATTCCTAGACGTCACGTGTGTACCAATAACACGCTCGCCGGGGCCCATGCTGGTTTCATGATTGCTTTTACCTTCTTTTAGTGTACCTACGTGTATACAAACCACGGTGCACGTGTAGGGTATTTTAGAATATTTATGAAACGTCTTCTATCCGCTTTCAAGAACGTCGCGGATCCGGTGGCGTTGTGTGGCAGCTTCTGAATAGACTTATTCGCTGCTTCGTACAGGTAGACTGTCGTGCACTATTTGTTGATTTTTGTGGGCGGATCATAGTGCACTAACTAATCTCCTGCCTTATATCATAGGAGCTTGCACTTATTGAAGGTCTTATGTATTTTATTCGTAGTCATTCGTAGATGGACTAATGAATACATGAACTGTCATCTACATTTGTTTGTAAATGTCCATATATATTGTAAATCTTTGTCCGCCATCATTATCTGCCTTCAAGTTGATTGATGATCTATTACATTCACTTATATCTTTGTTAGTAGCTCCTTTTGTAGATTTACAATACCCATGAGCCTTTCTTCATGGATTAACACTTTCATTATGCATTCTGCATGATCGCCATTTTTATGAGCTATCTATTGCATGCATTATAGCTCATTGGTTATTTGACACATGCTTGCAATTTAACCTCGTATAGAGGTTGTTATACCTTCATGTATTGTTTGTAAATGTATCACAACATTCATAACTCATTCAATATTATCATCTATTGGAGCTCTTGTACGATGACCATTGAGTTGAAATGATGATTCTTACTAGTTATTGCTTGGAGACAAGTCATGTTTGATTTTGTGAATGATCTCATAGGTTCTAATAGCCCCCATATAGCTTCACAATCTTCTTCTTATTTGCAACCAAATCCCCACTTGCGAGTTCTTGGCTTTCAAAATTGATTTATAGCAAGTGTAAGGAACTTGATATTATCCTCAATGTCTTTATTCTAATCCACATGACTCTCATAAGTGTAAGGGGCTTATACATGAATTCTCACTTGAATGTATGACATTGATTTGAATACATTTAAATGATCGAGGGGGCTACTTTATTTGAAAATCTTTGCATTATTGCTAGTTGGCATCTCCATGGGGACTTAATTTTATGGGAAACTTCATGTCATTGATTGTTGTCATTTGGTTCTTGTCTTGGATTTCATTTGAAGTAATAATTTTACAAAATTGCAAGTTTTATTTTAGAGTTGTACTTCAAGTTATTCAATGATACTCAAACTTCCTTGTGGTCTTCTTAAGTTCAAACCCCAATGCAAGCTCAAGTCTTCTTCACTTGATTCAAGTTATGAGTATAGTTCCAAATGATCAACTTGTATATTAGCTTTGATGTCAAAGTTCTTTGTGTGCAAAGTTTTGTTCAAGCATAGTTCAGACTCGAAATGAGCCTCCTTCATTCGTCGAGTCTCCTGTTGTTTTGCAAAGTTCAAGTTCAAACTCATGTTCACTATTGTCCTTTGAGTTCGTGTCCGAGTTCAAAATGAGTTCAATCAAGTTCTAATGAGAATCCAGTTTCATGTTCATATTCGTTTCAATTAGAATTGAATTTAATTGGGTTCAAGTTCATTTAGATGGATTGAATCAAGTCCACAAGTCCCCAAATTCTTCCAAGTCCTTGGATTTTCGATCCAAATTGTGGCAGGCGTCTCCCCCGTTTAGGGGAAAAACCAAGAGGCAACCATTCCCCTCGACGCTACGTGAGCGCTTCAGGTAGGTGTCAAAAATGACACCGCGGTCGCGAATGAAATTTTTTTATCCCCGCCTGCTACGTGAGCATTTAAGGGTTTTTAGGTTTGTTGATTATAAGAAGAAAACAGGCGTTAGAAATAAGCACATATTTCCCCCCTCTGCACCACGTGGGCGTTCGAGGGTACTTATATAAAAATAAAATAAAAACACTTTTTTTTTTATCCCCTTCGCCACAAGCGTCGCACCAGTTTCCCACCCTAAACGCTACTTGAGCGCCTCGGGGGTTTGCCGGCTCGTTGCAAGCTTTGAAGAGGGATCCTAATCTCGTCGCAAGCATCGCACCGGTTTCCCGCCCTCAACGCTACGTGAGCGCCTTGGGGGTTTGCCGGCCCGTTGCGAGCATCGAGAAAAGAATCGTTTAATTTATTATTATTATTATATAAAAAAAATCAATTTTAATTAATTATAACTAATTACATTTTAAAAATAATTAATTATAATTATAATAATTAATTATAATTACAATAACTAATTATACTTAATTTTAATTAATAACCATCAATTAAAATTAAACTAATAAATTTTAATTAATCTTAATTAACTATAGTTAATTATTAATCATAATAATTAACCATAATTAATTAAAAATAATTAATTAAAATCAATTAGTTAATTTTAAATGATTATCATTAAGAATAATTAAATATTATTAGATATTTAATTATAATTAATTATAATTAATCATTTTTAAATTTAATTAACTATAATTAACACAAAATTAATTTTTAATTAGTGATAATAATAAAAATAAATTATAATATTATTATTATTAATAGTAATAATATTATCATTAATAGGAATATTAATACAAATATTATTGTTAACAATAATATTAATACTAATAATTTATTAATGTTAATATTAACACCCTAATAATAATAATAATATTACTAATAATATAAATATATATATAAAAAAAAATAAACCTACAGCTAAGAGGGAGATCGGGCAACAGCAGAGGGAGGAGGCGGTGGAGCTCAAGGATCGGATGGAGGAAGGAGGGCTGTGAGGTAGGAGCTTGATCCCTCTTTCTCTCTCTCTCTCTCTCTCTCTCTCTCTCTCTCTCTCTATGGATCCGAAGCAGCAAGGGGGTCGGCTAGGGCTCGCAAGGCAGGGAAGAAGTTTGCGGCCTGATGGAGTTCGGTCGTGGAAAGGGATTTCGAGCGTGGAAGCAGGGAAGGAGATCGGAGAGGCTTCGGACGGGATGAGGAGGAGGGGATCGTGGTTCAGCGACGAGAGCAAGCAGCCGAAGAGGAGGGGTTCGGTCGTGTTTTATAGAGGCGAATGGGATCATTGTGCGAAGCAGCTTGCAGGATTTCCGCTGGATTTACGGGCTGAGACGGAAGCGGCGCCAAATCTACAGTGCCTCGGCGAGATTTCTTGTGAATTTTAGGGGTTCGACGGTTCGAGGTGCGGGATTTCTGGATCCGATAGTCTGCAGGTATGATTTCATTTTTTTTTTTTGGATTTATCATGTAGGTCAACAAATGCCCCCCAACAAATGTGATACGCGTCTAGAGCGAATCATGTTTGTTGTATGCTGATTGACTATGTGGATCTCTAGATATTTACTCTAGATGTCACACAAGGGATTTCATTTAGTGGATCTCCAAAATTTTATTTGGATGTCACACTACGATTTTCCTTTAGTGGATCTCCAAAATTTTTCTTGGATGTCACACTAAAACTTTACTTCATAGAGCTCTTAGATGTATCAATAGATGGTTTAAGATACTGATTTCTTTTGTCCTGTGCTTTGTGCTGCGGACATTAATGGAGGATTACCTGATTTATCTTTGATGACTAGTCAGGTGGTTTTTTATACCTTCCGCCATATACTTCTTGCTTTAACGGGCTTGATGGAGTATATGTCGATGACCTAAACCCTTAGGTTTGTATTAGGTTGATGGCGAAAAGTCATCGGTCCATAGCTTTGTGCATAGCGGACTTGTTGATGACGGAATCCACTTAGTTCAGCCATAGGCTTTTTGTGAACTTTGGGATAATTTTCTTCGGTCCTTTGCTTTGAGCTTTGACGGACTTGTTGAAGAAAAATTCCTTCGATCCTTGCTTTGTGCTTTACGGATTCGTTGAAGGATTTGCAGGTTCTGGATTCAGTTGATAGTACCGAACGTAGGTAGTATCTTGATCCTTAACCACTTGAGAAGACTTTAACCTGAATCACTTGAGTTCATCAGATCTGAAGAGCTAGAATTTGATAGCTCTTTGTCCTCTGGTTGCTGAGATGGGGGTTCCTCTACTGCGGCCTTTCTTATGGCTTGTTGAGTAGACAGAGCTGCCAGCGATCCGGCCATATTTGGGCTTGTTGGATCCGACCTCTTACACTCATTCAGGCTTCAGACTTGAGCTATGTGAATTGCGCTTCCCAATGCTGATTTTGCTGAAGTTGATAGATTTAGAGTCATCCTTCGTGGTTGTAGATTTTGGAGCCTACGAACATTCAGTGGTTGTTCGAGACTCATCCTTCCACTGGAACTTTGATTCTCCAGTCGTTTAGGAGAATTTTGTAGACTACGATCACTTGAACTGGTCGAGTCAAATTTGACTTCGTACTTCCTACTGTCCTTACTGACGGGTTGACGAAGTGGGGGTTCCGCTACTACGGCCTTTCTTATGGCTTGTTGAGTAGACGGAGCTGCCAGCGATCCGGCCATATTTGGGCGTGTTGGATCCGACCTTTTACACCCATTCGAACCTTAAGCTTCAGGCTGTTGAAAGACTTTAAGCTTCTTCGGCTCAATTTTGTAGGAGTGTGTAGCCACAAAAGTCTTTTTCTTGACCTTTGAGTCTTGGTTTGTTGGAGAAGACGATGTCTCTAACTTTTGAAAGATCACCTGCATATACTTTGAAAAACAAATATTTGTATTCTTTAGCACAAAAGAATATCTGAATTGATAATTTTAAATATTTATTCGGGGATCTCGGCATGCAGCGCGATGTCGATCCGAATAAATATTTAAAATGCCCCCTGTATCGCAGGGACATTTTAGAATGGAATTAACTTTGGAATATAAGATTTTAAATATTCATTTGGGGATCTCGGCGTATAGCACGATGTCGACCCAAATGAATATTTAAAATGCCCCCTGTCTCGTAGGGACATTTCGGATAGGCTTTGTATCTTTGAGAGTTTAAATATTTATTCGAGGATCTCGGCATGCAGCGCGATGTCGACTTGAATAAATATTTAAAATGCCCCTCAGTCTGATGGGGGGATTTTGAAATGCGTTTTTGCTATACAAGAGAATTTCAAAATATGAGCAAACATACATTAATAAATATGCATATAAAATTTTAATCATCACAAAATACATCAGATATGAAATTTTCATGCGTGATATTTCTTTAAGTGTCGATCGTTGATAGGCGGCATGGGTCTCTGACCGTTCAGATCGATCAATTGATATGCTCCTCCTTGGTACACTTTCTCGATGACGAAGGGGCCTTCCCAATTGGATACGAACTTGCCACCAATTTTTCTGTGTGGGATGATTGGTCTTCTCAGCACCAGGACCAACTCTCCTTGAAATGATCGAGGACGCACCATTCGATCAAAAGACTTTGTCATTCTTCCTCGGTAGATTTCTAGATTTTGTTGAGCTTGTAACCTGATTTCATCGAGTGCGTCGAGCTCCTCCATTCTGAGGCGGGCATTTTGCTCTTGAGTGAGATCATTCTGAATTGCTACCCGAAGTGACGGTAATTCAATCTCCAATGGTAATACAGCTTCAACATCGAACACCAGAGAGTATGGAGTGGCTTTGGTTGGCGTCTTATAGGTTGTACGATACGCCCATAGTGCCTCTGCCATTTTCGTATGCCACTCTCTTTTATTCTTGGTGAGAATCTTCTTCAACAATTTCACCAGCGTCTTGTTGAAGGCTTCTGCCAATCCATTTGCTCTTGGATTGTATATGGATGAATATCGTCAATCGATTTTGTGCCGATCAACGAACTTATAGATTTTTGTATTTTTGAAAGCAGTACCGTTGTCTGAGATTATTCAGCGTGGCACACCAAATCTGTAGACAACATTGTGGGTAAAGAAATTGATCACATGCTCTGATGTGACCTCTCTGAATGGAGCCGTTTCTGCCCACTTGGAAAAGTAGTCTGTTGCTGCCAGAATAAATCGATGTCCCGCTGATGAAGGCGGATCTATTGGCCCGATTATGTCTGTGCCCCAGCATTCAAATGGCCAGGATGCTACTGTTGGATGCAGAGGATTTGGCGGTTGATGTATAACATCACCGTGGATTTGACATTCATGGCACCTTTTTGCGTGGTCAATACAATCTCTGACCATGGTTATCCAATAGTAACCCATTCTTTTGATTTTAGCAGTCATCTTAGGACCTGACTGATGTGCTCCACAAAGCCCTTCGTGGACTTCTGCTACCACTTTATCAGCTTCCCTGGTCCCTAGGCACCTTAGCCACATTTGATCAAAGGCTCGTCTGTACAACATGTCATTGACAAATGCATATCGCAATGCCCTTTTTCGAATTTGTGCGGCCATAGACTTTTCTGTCGAGAGTTTATTTTCCTTGAAGTAGTCAATGAATGGCTGTCTCCAATCATTTTCGACTTCAATATCTAAACAATGCCACCATGATTCTGAAGCTTGACTAGCTTTATGTCTCTTGGCTGCATGATATCCTTCTGGATAATTTTCCATAATGATCTGATGGAGAGGTTGAGGGTCAACTGGAGTTTCATCCTGCTGACTTGAATCTGAAATTCCTTCTGCCCTTGGGAATTGTAATAAAGCGGGCTCCAAGACCCTACGAGTGTAAACCCCGATGAATATAGGCCTCTCCTCATTGATGTCCGCCATTTCTTTGGCTAATTTGGCCAGACAATCTGCTTTAGCATTCTGTCCTCGAGGAATTCGAGCCATTTTGACATTTGGTACTTGCTTCAGAAGCTCGAGGGCTTGCTCGGGCTCTTGCAATATTTGGAGGTCGGACAGGTCTAATAGATGATGCCCCGTCAAAGTAAATCTCCCAAAATGGTAGCTTTTCATTTTCCTCAACCTGCATCATTTGCTCATCGGGCAAATCATCATTTAGTGGAGAATCAGCCGGGATTGGATGTGCAGCGAGAAAATCTGCCAAGACCTGTCCTTTTACCGCCTTTTGTGGCATGTATATGATTTCAAACTGCAATAACAATACTGCCCACCTGGCTAAACGACCTGTCAACGCTGGTCTCGTCATCAAGAACATCACCGGATCAATCTTTGATATCAGTGTAATTTTATGGGATAGCATATAGTGGCGGAGTTTCTGAACTGCAAAAATCAGCGCCAAACAATGCTTTTTAATTGGGGAATAACGGCTTTCTGCTCCAATCAACCTTCGACTGATGTAGTAGAGCGCATTTTCTTTGCCTTCTTCATTATTCTGGGCCAATAGTGCTCCGAGGGACTCTTCTAGTGCTGCTGTATACAGTATAAGAGGCTTCCTCGGAATTGGCGCTGCTAGAATGGGCGGATTCAACAGGCATTTCTTGATACTATCAAATGCTTTCTGGCATTCTGCGTCCCATTTGAAACGGGCATCTTTCTTCATTAACTTTAAAAATGGCTGGCACCTACCCGACAGATTTGATATAAATCTCCGAATGAAAGCCAGTTGTCCTTGCAGCGAGCGAAGCTGTCGAAGGTTCCTTGGTGGTGGCATCTCCGTGATTGCTTTAATTTTATTGGGGTCGACCTCGATGCCTCGATAATGAACAACGTACCCCAAAAATTTGTCGGAGGAGACCTCAAAAGCACATTTGAGAGGATTCATCTTCAGATCAAACTTTTTAATTCTCTCAAATACAATTCTGAGATCTTTTAAGTGATCTTTTCGGCCAAGGCTTTTAATAACAAGGTCATCCACATAGCACTCGACATTTTGATGTATCAAATCATCAAATATGTGAGTCATTGCCCGTTGGTAGGTGGCACCAGCATTTTTCAGGCCAAAGGGCATGACCGTGTAGCAGAATATGCCGATGGGCGTTCTAAATGCTGTATGCTTCTCATCTTCAGGTGTCATCTTGATCTGATTGTAGCCCGACGATCCATCCATAAATGAGAACATATCAAAATTTGATGTACTGTCCACTAAGAGTTCGGACACATGAAGCGGAAAGTCATCTTTCGGGCATGCCTTATTGAGGTCCCTAAAGTCAATACAGACACGAATTTGCCCGTTCTTCTTTTTCACTGGGACGATATTAGCAATCCAGTCAGCGTACTTTTCTTCTCGGATGAAGCCTGCATCTATTAGTTTCTTCGTTTTTGCGATCACCTGTTCTTCAATCTCCAATCTCATTCTCCTTGGAGCTTGTTTGACGGGTGCTACATCCAGTTTGATTGCTAATCTGTGAACTGCTACATCAGGGGATAAGCCAAGCATCTCAGCATATGTCTAGGCAAAGCAGTCCCTGAATTCACATAGGAGTTCTTTTATTTCTTCTATTTGTTCTTCGGGTAGAAGAGAACTAATGAAGGTTGGGCGGGAGTCTTCCTCAGTTCCCAAGTTGACTTCTTTTAGTTCATCCATAGTGGCTGTCTGTCCACCATCTTCAAGCTCTTCTGGTGCAGGCTCAGCTTCTACAGGCTGTTCATCATAATCATCAGCTTCGTATGTCTCTTTAGCATGACCATCTTTGGATTCAATTTCCACGCATGTGATGGCGCGACAAATCTCTTTCCGGAGAAATTTTCTTTTGATGAATCCAATACCTTTATATGCGTCTGTATCCTTCTGCTGTAACGGACACGGACTCCTCCCATACCAGAGGCCCAAACTTGTACGAAGCTGTCGCTTGGTGGTAGGAATATTGACTTGTTTTCGTAGCATTCTTTGAATATTTTTGGTATTGAATCTAGGTAGCCTCGTAGGAAATAATTCCTCGGAGTCGAGGAGCATGCAATCCCAGTCATGATTCTCATCTTCACGAACTCGCGTGGAATATAACACATTCCCTGGCACGGTCCCATTTTTACGGGGAGGCAGATAGAGGGTGGCGAGTTCTTCAACTTTATGCACCTCGCGCGGAATAATTTCTTTGAAATGTTGTAAGGGAACACGCGTGACTACGAGCACACTATCTGAAATTGATAGGCTGTCAATTCTTCTAGAGAACACCTTCTGCACCGTGTTCATGTAAATGGAGTCGTAGTCATAATCATCATTTGAAAATTCAACATGCCTACTCCATTCATCCGTGGACTGGCATACTCTTCGAGATTTAGTAGGAGTAACATCATCTTCATCAGTGTCACTTCCAAGATGAGGTACATGCTTCTTTTCTTTTGGAATGGTCGGCGCTTTGGGAAGAGTCGGCACTGCCTTCTTTCTCCCCACCTGGTTTTTCCTATCCTCTAGTTCAGGTCGCTTTGTACTCTTCGAATTTGATGCTTTAGCTTCGAGGGAGCTCGAAGACTTTTGTTTCTTTGGCATGAAGTACCGTGCATCTTCATAGACTGTTGCTTCATGAACTGTGAAGGGCTGAATATCACCAGAGATCCTGAACTCTTCTCCATCTTTGAGATATTTCATACACTGGTGTAATGTTGACGGGACAATGTCATATTCATGCAACCAGGGACGACCTAGTAGCGCCTTGAATGAAGTATCTGCATCAATCACATGGAATTTAGCTTCTGTATGGAGCTCTCCAAATACAAGAGGGAGCATGAATGATCCAAGGGTTTTCTGCCCTTTCTCGTTGAAACCATGCACCATCAACTTATCTGGCCCGAGGTGTTCCACATCAAGGCAGAGAGATCTCAGTGCTTTCAAGTTTATCAGATTCACGGAGAATCCAGGATCGATTAAGATTCGACTGATAATCAGCTTATCGCTCTCTGCAGTAACATACAGAGGACGATTATGGTCTGCAGTTCCGAGCATCATGTCTTCTTCGGAGAAAGTAATGAATGGCTCATTTCGAGCTTGCAGAACCTCAGTCAAACTACGTTCAGCAAAATACGCCTCGTATCTTTCGGGATCTTTGAGAGCCTGAATCAGAGTCTCCCGAAGGTCTTTAGACATCACCAAAGCATCGTATATGCTGAGTTGTGCTGGAATTTTTCTTAGATGAGATAAGATATTATAATCTATCCCATTGGCTGAGGTCTTCTTTTTTCTTGGGATCTTCAGGGATTATATTGTCATTGATGACTATTTCTTTCTCCTTATCTTTATTGGAGACCCTTTTCTTCGGTGGAGGCGGTAATACCTTGCCGCTTCTTAACTGCACTTGAGCAATCTCCTCCGGTTCAGAGTCATTTAACGGAGCATTTTCTTCAGAATCAGCCATTGTTGCATCTAGAAACTCATCTGTTGATTCAGAATCACCACCCAGGTTTACATGTCCCATCCGAGACGCTATGCTAGGGTCTGATTCGTCTCCCTCTGGAAAATACAAATCCTCCTCTGAACTGTAATCCATTGGCAAAACCATCATACATGATTCAGAGGGTACTTCTGTGTATTCCTCTTCTATCAAAGTACTCGGTGTCACTGAGATGACCCGACATATTTCTATTGGAAGAGAATTCTCATCATCTTCTCCGGCTTCGTCTATCTTAAGCTCTGACATAAAGTCAACGAGCTTGATAGGTCGCCTCACAGTCTGGTAGTACTCATCCAAACTGTCAATAACCCTCTGAGTTGTAGTCTTTTTTTCTTTAGGCTTCTTCAGCTTGGTCTTCTTCTTGGATGATTTCACCCCACCAGACTTTGAAGTGCTAGCTTGATTGGAGAGTTGTTTAGAAATAGGAGCTCGCACCATCGGCAGTTCCTTCAAATTTATCATGGGCTCAACAGGAGACTTCCACTTTACACTTGGAACTCCTTCAAGCTGCTTCAACATTTTCACAGTTTTCTTAGAGACTGCAGTCTCCTACTGTTCTTCTTGAGCTGGCTTCTTTTCTTTTCTTCTTTCTTTAACCAAGGGTACGGAAGAGGACGTGACTACCCGAGCTGATTCCTTTTTAGGGTGAGACAACATATTGTCGGACAACGTGATCTCTCCATTCTGATATTTTCTTTCAAGCCAATCCTTGAAGATATAGCAATCTTCAATAGGATGGCTGAGTACCCGATGATATGGGCAATAATTTGGGTCACCAATGTGCTTTGACTCTTCGGGTCTCTTGCATTCAGGCAGTTCTAGACCCGATTTCAACACTTGTCGAAATAATTTGGCGACACTCTCCCTTTTGAATGAATATTCTTTATTCATTTTATCTTTGAGGGATTGGAACGTTCTATCACCAGTTCCTATTGCCTGTCTCTGGCCTCCAGCTTGATAAGTCCGTGGCTTATTATTTCCCCCTAATATCAGCTTCGGTTGGGGGTTGGGGTTGTAGGCCTGTTTGAGCTTTTCTTGATATTGCATCGGCTTCTTGCCCTTGTCTACATTGTAAATCATTTGTTTTTCTCTATCAGCTCTAGAGAAGAATGTAGAGTCGGCCTCACCCCTTCTAGCACCCGGGGCCTTAGCCTTTTTGGGCTTATCAGCGTGATTTTCTGATCTGGACAAATTCAATTTCTCAAATTTGGCCACTCTGTCGAGCAAGTTTTGAAATGTGTTGATTGTAGCCATGCACAGGAAGGGTTGCATCTTGTCATCAATGTTGCCTATTAACAACTGTACGGCATGCTCTTCTTCTAACTGCTGCTCACATTTCATGCTCAAATTTCGCCAGCGAGTGATATATTTAGTCACTGATTCTTCTCTTTTTCTCTTATCCAGAGCGAGGTCAGCGATCGTAATTTTCTCAGTTGCACTAGCGAATCTTTTTACAAACATATTTTCCAATTCTGCGAAGGTCTTCACAGAATCGTTCGGCAATTCAGCATACCATTCAAAAGCAGTTGCTGTCAAACTGCTGACGAATTGTCGGAAGAGTAGGGCGTCATTTCCTCCTGTATTACCACAGGTGTCTTTAAACTGTGGCAGGTGCTGTCTGGGGTTGTTATTACCGTTGAAAGTATTGAACTTTGGTACAGAATACCCTTTTGGGTACGGTACTTGATCGTATTCAGCAGGATATAGACGACCTTTGTCCACCAACTTTTCTGCTTGATCCTCGGCTATAATAGCCCTGATCCTTTCTGTGATTATTCCTTCCAACTGTGCAGCAGTCACAGGCTCGGAAGTACTTGCAATATTCTGCGGAGTGGGCTGGCGAACAATATTATGGGCTTCGCGACCACCTTCAGGAGCTCCCTGTACTCCTGAATCTTGTGGCACTTGGAAGTTCGGAGGGTCAGCAGGAGGATTAGGCATGGCACCAATAGCAGTATTTCTTTGCATCATCTGCATCATCGCCCCCATTTGAGCCATCATCTCAGTCATCTTCTCATTTAACTGAGAAATTTCTCTGTCTTTAGCCCTCATTTGTCGCCTCATTTGTCGCATTTCAGCGAGTGTGACATTTTCGGCACCAGAAGGATTCTCATCTACTTCCTCCACTTCTTCTTCTTCTTGAGAATGACGACTTCTGCTAGTGGTGGACCCTTCTCTACGACGACGACGGTATACTTGCCGGGGTGGCGGTTGCCATCGCTCTTCATCTTCATCGTCATCATAATTGGCACCATCATCGATGTCTACATGTGTCACCATATAGACAACTTCCATATCCAGAGTGTCATTTGTTTCTTGAATTTCTTCTTCTAAACTTTCCTCTAGAAATTCATCAATATTTTCTTCTAAATTTTCCTCCATAAATTTATCAATGTTTTCTTCAATATTTTCTTCCCCTTCAAGGAGTTCTTCTTCCTCTAAATTTTGATCATCTATATTTTCTTCCAGTACTCGGATCTCCGAGCGAAGACGCCATTGGATTTCCGGTTCTTGATTAGGCACGGGGACTTCTTCAACCAGAGGACTGCGGTCAAAGTTAGTCTCTTCCTTTTGAGGGGATGGAGGGCGAATGGATCTCCTGGAGGATTCTCCAAGGTGTCTACCGTCTGGTGGAGTGTCATTATGGGTCCTTTTTGGGGCCCACTTCTGACGTTGTTTGTAGATGGGGGCGGATCTCCGGGAAGCCTCACCAGATGTCACGCCCATATCAGTCCTCCTTTCTCTTCTATCTTCCTTTTCATTTCTTCGAGGCTTTGGCCTCCAGACTTGTTTTCCTTTCCACCGGGACCTTTCAGCGGTGGATCCCTGAACATATGGTTCAGGTGTCACACCCCGATGTTCACCGCGTGGGACATATCTTCTTTCTCTTCTTTCCGCCACAGCAGATAGACGTTCTCTTGGCGGGGTTCTCCTAGCCTCGATCACTAAAGGCCGTTGGAACGTCTTCTTTTTCAGACCCTTCTCCTTTACAATCTTCAGGACCCGATAGACCCGGGCTGAGAGAGTTTCAGGTTCCTTTCTTTTTGGAGGAGCTGAGACCTCCTGTCGTTGCTCCCAAAAAGACTTCTTCAGCTCACCAGTGGAGCTATTCATTTTCACCCATTTTAAATCAGAAAATTTGTTCCGGGTAGGAACATTGGCTTCAGGCACTTGGGCTGACAGATTTGAAGGGTGAACAGGGAGTTGTTGTTGCTGAGCTCGGAGTTCAGCATTCATCTTTCTCCTTTGTCTTCTCGTAGGCCTTCCCCCAGATGAGGAGGCTTCAGCATTGTACTCTCCAGGTGCAGATAACCTGGTCGACAAAGTAGTGGTGTTGGCAGTCACCACTGAGATTCTTCCGTCAGCTACAATCCTCTTGGTGGATGGGATTTCAGGCTGTGACAGCCTCTCAAACACAGAAATCCTCCCACGAGGAGTTTCAGCAGTAGGTCGTTGTGCTGGCAGATGCACACTACGGGTAGGAGCTTTATCAGCATTGAGTCTTCTAACAGACTTCTCAATATTCCTATCATTCGTAGGAATGGCGGCACTCCTTGCAGCAATCGCCGGGAAGTCAACGCTACCAAACTGGATGGTAGCTCCGGCATTTCCAGTCTCAATAATAGCATTCGCCAGATGAATCCTGGCTCCTCGTCCCAGTTGGACGGTCATCGGCGTGTTCTGTAGATCCATATGCATAAATGAAAGGCAAGGGTTAGTAATCAGAATCTGATACATCACCCCGCACTTTCAAAATGCAGAGACTTGCACAGAACACAAAAATAAGAGAAGGTAATATTAGCGAGCAATTCAAATAATACAAATTTTAAAAAATCACTAAATGCATATGAATTCGCTGAATGGTCATTTTTAGAAAATTCAAAGTTCTGAATCATTAAACGATCATTTTGAAAGACTCAAAATCTTGAGTACGGGTTGAAATAATTGCTACTATAACACTGAGACGACTAGCCAAAGATGGAAAGAGAAACCAATCCCCAGCGGAGTCGACAGAAATCTGTGGGCTCCGAAAATTCGGCCCCGGCCTCCGCTCGCTTTTCTTATTCGGCGAGAGAGTTTTAACGAACTAAGTTCCGAGGTAAATTTTGGAAGGCAGATGGGTTTGTAGATAAGACACTACCCAGAGATTTCGCTCTCATTTTGCGAGGACTTTATGATCTGAGTTCTGGTTTCCTATAGGCGCAAGCCCCTATAGTTAATTACCTCTCTCGATCACGAGAGAGAACTTTCGATTAAGGCTAGTCGTCAATCAGATACGTATAGAGATACGTGTTATCTGGCATATAATAGCAGCAATAGGTTTGGAATGTTGGAAAATGGTTGGAAATTGAAGAGTTGGGTTTGGAAGATTTGAAGATTTGGATTGGGATATTTAGGAAAATTTTATATTTAAAAATAGAAATTTCACCATCTAGCACTTAAAGCGGATGATGGGGGAATGGATGATGGATCCGATCAAGATCCCATGGTTCCGTCGTCCCGGGCCATCGTGGTCCCTGGTCTACTTAGTCAGAGGAGGTAGTCGACCCAACCTGACAGAAGGATCCTTGTCGGCAGCCATGGGTTGCTTCGTCCAAGGGGACCTTGTAGACCGGGGGTGAATTTTTGTCTAAGGGGACAAATTTGAATCCACCTTAGCTGACAGAGGGCTTTGTGCGCTATCGATCATATCCTATTGATTCATATCTCAAGGATTTAACGCCATTAAGGAGCGTATTGGCTCTGGCCATAACCGCTATCTGTGGTGCCATTTGGCGGCGAAACCACTCGGTTCAGAGGGCCCCGGGTCATAACCGTTTACCTGCAGTGCCATTTGGCGGCGAAACTGCCGGTTAGAGGACACGTACTACGTCCTTACTGGCAAGAGATTATTTGAGAATGGATCCTAGTGATATTTTCGACTAGGCATTTCGCTCTTTGTGAGATGACGTAAACTTTAATTTGTCCGCCCCTGCAAACTGTTGCGAAGCGTGGACAGATTTTGCTTTAAGTTTTTAATGGATTTATTTAAATTTTAAATATTTTTAGAATTTTGGGATTTTGGATGATCTTTGGAATTTTTGTGGAGCTTTTGGATTTTTTTTGGATTTTTGGGAGATATTTGAAAGTATTTGTGAACCCCTCCGGTTGAGATAAACATTCAACGCGGCCATCATCGGGTGTTTGGGGGTCATTTCTTTTTATGGATTGAACCTTGTCGACTTTGTCTGGCTGTCGACAGAGGATCGGGTTTTGTAGGCTTTGAGCCTTTGATAGTGAATTCTTATTGTTGTAGGCCTTGATGGTCTAATATGAATATTTTAAAGCAAATATACCGGTCGCCACAACTTTATATTTGCTTAATGGTTCGAACCCTATCGACTTATATTGACCCGTATAGAAGGATCGGTTTCGAACCTGAATTCACTTGTCAACCTACGCAGCATCCCTAGACATCACGTGTATACCAATAACACGCTCGCCGGGGCCCATGCGGGTTTGGGGGCATTTTATAATTAAACCCTGTCGACTCCTTTTTACCTGCTTAGGAGGATCGGGTTTAAAATTTGATAACCCGCGTAGCATCCCTAGACGTCACGTGTGTACCAATAACACGCTCGCCGGGGCCCATGCGGGTTTCATGATTGCTTTTACCCTCTTTTAGTGTACCTACGTGTATACAAACTACGGTGCACGTGTAGGGTATTTTAGAATATTTATGAAACGCCTTCTATCCGCTTTCAAGAACGTCGCGGATCCGGTGGCGTTGTGTGGCAGCTTCTGAATAGACTTATTCGCTGCTTCGTACAGGTAGACTGTCGTGCACTATTTGTTGATTTTTGTAGGCGGATCATAGTGCACTAATTAATCTCCTGCCTTATATCCTAGGAGCTTGCACTTATTGAAGGTCTTCTGTATTTTATTCGTAGTCATTCATAGATGGACTAATGAATACATGAACTGTCATCTACATTTGTTTGTAAATGCCCATATATATTGTAAATCTTTGTCCGGCATCATTATCTGCCTTCAAGTTGATTGATGATCTATTACATTCACTTATATCTTTGTTAGTAGCTCCTTTTGTAGATTTACAATACCCATGAGCCTTTCTTCATGGATTAACACTTTCATTATGCATTCTGCATGATCGCCACTTTTATGAGCTATCTATTGCATGCATTATAGCTCATTGGTTATTTGACACATGCTTGCAATTTAACCTCGTATAGAGGTTGTTATACCTTCATGTATTGTTTGTAAATGTATCACAACATTCATAACTCATTCAATATTATCATCTATTGGAGCTCTTGTACGATGACCATTGAGTTGAAATGATGATTCTTACTAGTTATTGCTTGGAGGCAAGTCATGTTTGATTTTGTGAATGATCTCATAGGTTCTAATAGCCCCCATATAGCTTCACAATCTTCTTCTTATTTGCAACCAAATCCCCACTTGCGAGTTCTTGGCTTTCAAAATTGATTTATAGCAAGTGTAAGGAACTTGATATTATCCTCAATGTCTTTATTCTAATCCACATGACTCTCATAAGTGTAAGGGGCTTATACATGAATTCTCACTTGAATGTATGACATTGATTTGAATACATTTAAATGATCGAGGGGGCTACTTTATTTGAAAATCTTTGCATTATTGCTAGTTGGCATCTCCATGGGGACTCTTAATTTTATGGGAAACTTCATGTCATTGATTGTTGTCATTTGGTTCTTGTCTTGGATTTCATTTGAAGTAATAATTTTACAAAATTGCAAGTTTTATTTTAGAGTTGTACTTCAAGTTATTCAATGATACTCAAACTTCCTTATGGTCTTCTTGAGTTCAAACCCCAATGCAAGCTCAAGTCTTCTTCACTTGATTCAAGTTATGAGTATAGTTCCAAATGATCAACTTGTATATTAGCTTTGATGTCAAAGTTCTTTGTGTGCAAAGTTTTGTTCAAGCATAGTTCAGACTCGAAGTGAGCCTCCTTCATTCGTCGAGTCCCCTGTTGTTTTGCAAAGTTCAAGTTCAAACTCATGTTCACTGTTGTCCTTTGAGTTCGTGTCCGAGCTCAAAATGAGTTCAATCAAGTTCTAATGAGAATCCAGTTTCATGTTCATATTCGTTTCAATTAGAATTGAATTTAATTGGGTTCAAGTTCATTTAGATGGATTGAATCAAGTCCACAAGTCCCCAAATTCTTCCAAGTCCTTGGATTTTCGATCCAAATTTCGGCAGTCGTCTCCCCCGTTTAGGGGAAAAACCAAGAGGCAACCATTCCCCTCGACGCTACGTGAGCGCTTCAGGTAGGTGTCAAAAATGATACCGCGGTCGCGAATGAAATTTTTTTATCCCCGCCTGCTACGTGAGCATTTAAGGGTTTTTAGGTTTGTTGATTATAAGAAGAAAACAGGCGTTAGAAATAAGCACATATTTCCCCCCTCTGCACCACGTGGGCGTTCGGGGGTACTTATATAAAAATAAAATAAAAACACTTTTTTTTTATCCCCTTCGCCACAAGCGTCGCACCAGTTTCTCACCCTAAACGCTACTTGAGCGCCTCGGGGGTTTGCCGGCTCGTTGCAAGCTTTGAAGAGGGATCCTAATCTCGTCGCAAGCATCGCACTGGTTTCCCGCCCTCAACGCTACGTGAGCGCCTTGGGGGTTTGCCGGCCCGTTGCGAGCATCGAGAAAAGAATCGTTTAATTTATTATTATTATTATATAAAAAAAATCAATTTTAATTAATTATAACTAATTACATTTTAAAAATAATTAATTATAATTATAATAATTAATTATAATTACAATAACTAATTATACTTAATTTTAATTAATAACCATCAATTAAAATTAAACTAATAAATTTTAATTAATCTTAATTAACTATAGTTAATTATTAATTATAATAATTAACCATAATTAATTAAAAATAATTAATTAAAATCAATTAGTTAATTTTAAATGATTATCATTAAGAATAATTAAATATTATTAGATATTTAATTATAATTAATTATAATTAATCATTTTTAAATTTAATTAACTATAATTAACACAAAATTAATTTTTAATTAGTAATAATAATAAAAATAAATTATAATATTATTATTATTAATAGTAATAATATTATCATTAATAGGAATATTAATACAAATATTATTGTTAACAATAATATTAATACTAATAATTTATTAATGTTAATATTAACACCCTAATAATAATAATAATATTACTAATAATATAAATATATATAAAAATAAAAAATAAACCTACAGCTAAGAGGGAGATCGGGCAAGAGCAGAGGGAGGAGGCGGTGGAGCTCAAGGATCGGATGGAGGAAGGAGGGCTGTGAGGTAGGAGCTTGATCCCTCTCTCTCTCTCTCTCTCTCTCTCTCTCTCTATGGATAAGAAGCAGCAAGGGGGTCGGCTAGGGCTCGCAAGGCAGGGAAGAAGTTTGCGGCCTGATGGAGTTCGAGCGTGGAAGCAGGGAAGGAGATCGGAGAGGCTTCGGACGGGATGAGGAGGAGGGGATCGTGGTTCAGCGACGAGAGCAAGCAGCCGAAGAGGAGGGGTTCGGTCGTGTTTTATAGAGGCGAATGGGATCATTGTGCGAGGCAGCTTGCAGGATTTCAGGATTTCCGCTGGATTTACGGGCTGAGACGGAAGCGGCGCCAAATCTACAGTGCCTCGGCGAGATTTCTTGCGAATTTTAGGGGTTCGACGGTCCGAGGTGCAGGATTTCTGGATCCGATAGTCTGCAGGTATGATTTCATTTTTTTTTTTTTTTGGATTTATCATGTAGGTCAACAACCTCAGACCTCAATTCCGTAGTTTATGCTTAAATGTGGTGAAGTTCCGTAGTTTTTTCTCAAAAAAATATTGTAGTTCTATAGAAATTACTTTTAAATTTCAATTATTTTTTCTCATTAAATAGCACTCATGAAGAAAAACTTTGAATCACTTTGACTTGTTTTATTTTATTTTATTTTTCTAGTAGGTAAATGCTAGTCTTATATAAAGAATGGAAACACTTTTAAGCATAGACTCTATCTGAAATAATGTGTTGTCCTTATGGTTGAAATATGTAAAAAATTCATTGATTCCTACATTCACTCTAAGCAGCTTTGCTCACTTTAGAACAAGCCATCCATTCTTTAGATGATTATAAAATTGAAAACTAGGACTTAGAGGACTAGAAACTCGCAATCTCCATTAATCATGCCGACTAAAAGTGCTTTTCTGGTACATACAAATTATATTTCCCTGCTGTTGCTATCTTGGCATAACAAGAAAACTAAGCACAACCTGGCTTCTCTTTTCTGCAGAAAATCTAGGAAAATAGCCCCACCGTATCGCGTAATCCTTCACAACGACAATTTCAACAAGCGCGAATATGTCGTCCAGGTTCTTATGAAGGTCATTCCAGGAATGACGCTCGACACTGCAGTCAATGTCATGCAAGAGGCTCACTACAATGGTTTGTCGGTCGTAATCGTTTGTGCACAAGCTGATGCAGAAGAGCACTGTATGCAGCTGAGAGGAAATGGTCTTCTCAGTTCAATTGAGCCTGCAAGTGGTGGGTGCTGAAGAAACACCATGCATGAAGCAGCAAATACTGTTAGATGAATCAGAAATCTTCCGATATATTTCTGTATATTACAAAAGAAAGCAAAGACCTGGAGGAAATCATTATTAAGCTTTGATGATGTATTTAGAGAGAAAGGGGAAACTTTTAAAGAAAATATTGTGGTGAAAAGAAATATTTCTGTATATTACAAAAGAAAAATTAGAACTGTATGTTTCTTTTTTAAAAGGTTTCGTTTAGATTTCAGGTCTCTAGAATGAGCAAACCAGAAGAAACACTTCTTTTGCTGGAATGCTGTCAGTAGAGAAATTATTCTACGGAGATATCGGACTGTCCAAAGATCAATCAGAATGTGTCAAGTCATCTGGTACATAGTAGTACCGAGTAGCAGTATTGAACAAAAGATGAAGTGGGGCGTTCTGGTTGGTCTCTGGATATCGTTTGGTGTCCACAAAATAATTTTTCCTATCACTAAGGCTATGTTTGGGATGGATTTCTAATTGCTTTTCTTATGATGATATTATTCATTGTAAATTAAATGAGCAGTATTTATCAAGGTCTCCAGGATGATGAATATTCATTAAAAAAAAAATTGTGATAAAATTTATATAAATTATGTTTCTATATTATTATTTTATTATTTTTAAGATGTATTTTTATTTATTTAGTGTTAATGTTAGGGCGTACCCTGGAAGCGATACGATTTATGGCCTGAATACAGCGACAAGTATGCAAGGGCCGCTGCTTCGGCTCCGGTGCAGCGGTAAATAGGCAAGGATTCCTACATTAAGGATGGGTTTAGGCAAAGAAGTTAGTTCAAGAAACTAAAATTAGGATATGAATTTATAGTATATGTTCACATATAGAAAAATTAACGGAATTAATAGATGTTATAATAATAGGAAGATAAATATTTTATGCATTCAAGAAATTAAATGTGTTGGAGAGAAGTCTAAGGAGATTGATAGTTTATTATTTAAATTATGGTATTCGGGTAGAAGTCGTACTAGAAATAATATATGTGTGATTATAGATAAGAGTTTGAAATATAATGTTATAAAAATTAATAGAATTGGAGATTGAATTATATCTTTAAAGATTGTTGTTGATGTTAAAATTGTTAGTATTATAAGTCTTTATGCTCCACTAGTAGGTTTGGATATGAGTTTAAAATTAAAATTTTTGAACAACTAGGAATAAATTAATATAAAAGATATCTTTTGAAAAAAATGTTTTTATTAGAGGAGATTTAAATGAACATGTTAGGAGAGGTAAATGATTTTAAAAGTATTCATGGTAGCTATGGATTTGGAACGACAAATGAATGTGGTAAGATCATATTAGATTTTTCTTTAACTTATGATTTTTTAATTGTAATACTTTATTTAAGAAAAGAGGTGAGTATCTCATCACTTATAAAAAATGGATATAATAAAACCATATTGATTATTTTCTTATAAGAAAATTAGATCGCAAAGATTGTAAAGTTATTCGAGTGAAAATTTATGTACACAACATCGATTACTAGTTTTAGATTGTGAGATAAAGGGGCAGAAAATAAAAAATAAGTAAAACAATATTCTAGAATTAGATGAGGGTATTTAAAGAATATTAACAAAAATATTTTTTAGAGTAAGATTTTAGATCTTAAGATTTTGTCTATGCATGAGGATGTTAATGTTATGTTGAAAAAGATGGCTTGTGATATTAAGAATATTGCAAAATATATGCTTTGAGTATCAAAGAGAAAAATTCATAATAGTAAAAATAAGTGATGGTAGAATCCAAATATGCATAAAAAGATAAAAAAATAAGAAATTTTGTTATAAAAATTGATTTATATGTAAAAATTTTGATAATTGAGAAATATATAAAGATGCATATAATGAATCTAAGAAAGCATTATGTGATACAAAGATCTTAACTTTTAATGATTTATATAATAGATTAGTTATTAAGAAGGGAGAAATATATATATATATATATATATATATATTAGTCAAACAAAGAGATAGGAGTAATAAGAATTTAGTTCAAGTGACATGTATTAAGGTTGAAGATCAAAAAAGTACTTTTATTAGAAGATGATATTCAATAAAGGTGGATGAGATATTTTGTTAAACTTTTTAATTAAGAAAGTACAAATATGATTGACATTAGTGACCTTAGCACCCTAAATGAAAATAAAGCTTTTTGTTTTTATCGCCATATTAGTAAAAATGAAGTTAGAGAGGCTTTAAAGAAAATGAAGTGTGGAAAAGCTATTCGACCTGATGATATTCCATAGAGGTGTGGAAATGCTTAGGAGATGAAGGAATTTCTAGGCTTACTAAACTTTTTAATACTATTTTGAGGACTAAAAATATGTCAAATGAGTGTAGAATGAGTGTTAATTCCTATTTTTAAGAATAAGGGAGATGCACAAGATTATGCGAACTATAGAGGAATTAAGTTAATGTGCCATATTTTAACACTATGGGCGCGAGTTATGGAGCGTAGGTTATGACATGATACTAATGTTTCTCAAAATCAATTTGGATTAATGCCGGGTAAGACTACTATGGAAGCAATACATTTATTGAGAGATTTGATGGACAAATATAGATTTGATGGAATCAATACATATGATATTTATTGATTTAGATAAAGCATATGATAAAGTTTCAAGAGAATTTCTATAGAAAGTTTTTGAAAAGAAAGGAGTTAATAATGGTTATATTCAATTCATTAAAGATATGTATGCATGAGTTATTACCTATGTTCAAACATAAGGTGGTTTGACAAAGTATTTTCCTATTTCGGTTGGATTACATCAAGGATCAGCATTAAGCCCATATCATTTTGCTTTAGTCATGGATGTTCTCACTAGACATTTACAAGAAGATGTATTTTGGTGTATACTTTTTTCTTATGATATTCTTCTTGTTTATATGACTAGAGAGGGAGTTGAAGGTAAACTTGAATTATAGAGGTCAAACTTAGAGTCTAAAAGTATTTGCTTGAGTAGATCTAAAACTGAATATATGGAGTGTAAATTTAGTAGTAATAGGCCTAGTGACTTTGGGCAATCAAGTCATTAATAAGAGTACATCTTTTAAATATCTTGGATCTATTGTTCAGAGTGAAGGTGAAATAGATGGAGATATTATCAGCAAAATTCAAGTTGGATGATTGAAGTGGAGGAATGCAAAGATTGGAGTAGCGTCAGTGGAAGATAAGATTAGAGATAGTTGCCTTAAATTGTTTGGTCACATAAAATGGTCGCCTTTTGATGACCCAGTTAGAAAAGTAGATGAATTAGATTTGACTTATGTTAAGAAAGGGAGGGTAGACTTAAAAAGGCTTGGTTATAAATTATTAGAAATGATATTTATTTATTAGATTTAAATAAAAATTTGACTTTTAATAGAACACAATGGAGAAAAAGGATTCAAATAGCCGACCCCACGTAGTGGGACAAAGGCTTGATGATGTTATTGTTGTTATGTATTTTTATTTATTTGACTTATTATCATTTATTATTTATTTATAATTTAATAATTAGTACCGGTGTTGTAGCCAGAAATTATTTATAGTGGCGCTTGAATATATTAATTCAAAAACTTTTTAAACTCGCTTTGCATGGGTCGCCCCTAAATTTGTCGTTGGTTGTTAGTGCATTAGAACTCGTGCTGATAGTAAAGTGATAAAACACTTATGTAATCACTGCTATATTCATTTAAACTTTTAGCTTTAAAACAAATTATAAAAAAAAAGAAGGTTGGCATGTCTTTTCATCATGTATATTAGAGCTCTTACTATTATTTTGTTTAAATAACAGAAGTTGAGAAGTTATTTTATAGAGTAGCTCTAAAACTACTAAAAAAATGTTTTTTTTAGAGTAAAATTTTGAGGAAAAATGTTCAACTTTTTAAAAAAGTAAACAAAACTCATACCTAATAGATATTAAGGGTTCATTTTAGAAAGTGTTTTTTGTTGCTTAGTTTTTTAGACTGCAATCATAATTTCTGTTGGGCCAATACTTTTCCATTATTTTCATAAAAACATTATGCTAGAGTGCAAAGCCCTACATGAGGTCTTGGTTGGGTACCCATGTTTTACTCGGATGGGCTTCGCCCACCCACACCCACCCATGATGACTTCTGGGATTTCATACCCACCTATACTCACCCACTTTCCATGTTTTTTGAACGCAGTCTGCCACAGAGTGATGGCCTTGAGGCTTGTTGTCATTTGCTATGATGGCAAACTTTTAAGTCGCATATCAAAATTTATCGTACTCATTGCGTGATTAATTGCTGCACAACACGTAGTGATGATTGCAGTAGTATAAATAAGATATACGATGATTATCAATATAAATCGATTTATCCCTCGATATTTAGTACCCACCCACAAGGTCATGGGCGTACCCATACCCACCCAAACCCATTGGGTATGAGTGGGTACATGGGTGGGTATGGGTATGGGTACCCAATACAGGGCTCTGCATTAGAGTGCTACTTTTTGCAGCAGCTTTAAAAAAAGTTATTTTCATCCTAAAAATTTGATAATCATCTTTATAAAACATTATAGTTATCTTAAACAAACCCTAAATATTATTAATATTAGTTACCTCTACATTAAGTCATGAAATATTCACCAAAAAAAAATCCAAATTGTATTGTGGTCCATATATTTACATAAATTTTTATATTATTTATAAATTATTTTTTCAAAAGAGTGTAGCATTACTTTGTTAATACTAAAACAGGTATTGAGCCGAAAGCTAATTGCCTCCCATGTAAATGCCAATTACTTGTTCTTAGATCAGAGCGGTAGCTATTTCTGGCTGGCAGGCCTCAATTTCCAGCGATAACCCCATCCTCTCTTCTTCCTTCCTGCATCCCTCGAATCCTGAATCAAATGCGAAGAAATCTAAAAACGGAACTCGTTAGAGGCAATGGGAGACGTACCTACTGGCTTCCCAAGATGGAGCCGGCGAAGTGGTCGTGGGACAATCAGCGAGCATCGCTCACACGGCGGCGTCTCCCGGTGGGATGGCGTACGGAATCGCTAAGCGCGAAAGAACCTCAAGTCTATGAAATGCGATGATATATGCTTCTTCTGCCATTCCGAACGTGAACGCCGAGTTATCAGCGTGGTCGAGGTTACCAGGACTTGGTACTCCGCTCTAATGGTTGTGTCTCGATGAGAAATTATTGCGTGCGGTTGTCCAGAGGCGAATCATGATGTGTGGTGTCATCATTTTATTGCCTACCGATACTGTGTACCGCTATATACCAGGTAATGTGGTGCATCATGATTCACTTCCGGACGGTCCGATGACTGTATGTAATAATTTCTGTCTCACCAGGGAGAAATCATTACATGACATGTGGATACCAATGAGAATGGGCATAAAATGTACGCAGCCTAAGTGCATGCTGATGTGAATGTTCTGATTAGATTCTAGATGTAAGCTAATTTGGAACTCCACACATAATAGTTTCTCCTCGCCCGAGGTGTGGGGGCATGTACCCCAATATTCTGCTTACAAATATAAGATGTATTGAGATGAAAACTTAGAGATGATAAAATATTAGTATATTTCATAAGTATATTATTTAAAGTGTTTTATTGAAAAATAAAATCAAATTGTTAACCCAAAATAGTCTTTATTTCCTCCATTTATGATTCTCTTTATTAGAGTTTCTAGGAAAATTTTGTAAGTAATTTTTATTACATATTTTGTAATCAATATTATTTGATCTTGTTTTGTTACAAATTAGATCAATATCATTGTATAATATTGTTCCTAGTATTGATCATCGTGGGCTTTGAAAATTCGTGCCTCGGCCTCTTCGTGGCCCATTTCTTCCTTCAGGTTGTCGAGGAGAGTTAATGTTTAAATTTTGAGATAAATTTTCAGAAGACATATTAGGTTTTGAATAAGATATTACTCAGAGATTTCATCCACATTTTGCGAGGACATTATGATATGAGTTCAGGTTTCATATAGATATGAGTTCAGGTTTTATATAGGTGCAAGCTCCTTAAATTAATTACCCATTCTGATAATGAGAGAGAACTTTCGATTAAGGCTAGTAGTTAAATATATGCATTGTATTCGGCTTATAGTAGCAGCAGAGCTTAGGTATTAGTGAATTTAATAATTAAAATTATAAATTCACCACCTTGTACTTAAAGGTGATGGTGGGGGAATGATGATAGAATCGATCAAGATCTCATGATTCCATTGTCCCAAGTCATTATGATCCATAATCTACTTTGTCAAAGGAGGTAGTCGATCCTGTCGACAATCATTAGTTGCTTCATCCAAAGATACCATGTAGGCCTGGGATGAATATTTATCTAAGAGGATAGATTTGAATTAATCTTGGCTAACATAGAACTTTGTGTCATATCTCTAATATCTTATTAATTTATCACTCAATAATTTAATGCTATTGGGGAACATGCAAGCCCTAAGCATGATCGTAATTTATTGATGCCATTTAGAGGCAAAACCACCTGATTAGAGGGTCCTAGTCATAATCAGTTACTTGTGGTGCCATTTGGAGGCGAAATCACCTATTAGAGGATATATGCCATGTCCTTACTGATAAGAGACGGATTGAGAATGAATCCTAGTGATATATTTGACCAGATATTTGAACTTTGTGAGTTGAAGTATATTTTAAAACTTGTCTGCCTCGACAAACTACTGTGGAGGGTGAATGAATTTTTCTTTAATTATTTGATGATTTATTTCATTTTAAATATCTGAATTTTATCGTGTTTTTTTAATTTTGGCTTTTCTTGGGCAGTTTGAGATTTGAGAGGCATTTTGAATGTTTGTGGTCCTCTCCAGTTGAGATTTTTTATCAATACAGCCATTATCGGGTTTTTTATGGGAAATTTTATTCTATCGGTTAAACCTTATCGACTAGGCTAACAAAGCATCACTATATACAAAAGAAATAAAAACATATATAAGAGGCACTTCAACATTCATAACCATAGGATCAACACCATAAAAAATAATAACACTATAATGAGCAGGAGCATCCAAACCAATACCAACTTCACCACTCTCAACAAGCACAATAAGCACCAACTTAGGGCTAACAGCTTCATGGATCCCAGATTCCAAAGGGACAAAATCATCAGAAATCGCATTATCATTACTACAAACACCAACATTAGAACTAGTAGACGTAATGGGACTAGCCATAAGGTTAACCATGCAAGAGTTAGGCCCAAAAACCGCAATAATACCCTCTCTATTTCACAAGAAAGAGCCACATGCAAAGCAATAGTCGATGGAGCAGCTCCCTCCTCATCATGACCACCAACCAGTGTTAACAATACCAGCATTATTGTCCACAACAAAAGCAGTTTCAATGCAATTCTCCCTATTAACCGCCAAATCAGAAATTTGTTTAACATGAGTCAAAGTAGGGATAGGATTATCCCCATTTCCCACAACATCCATAATTTCTATAACAACATTTACATTCCCATAAAAACTAACATGATTATCTGAAATAATCGTCGGAATAGACAAAGGGAGTGGCAATCACCTTTCGAATGCCCTATAGATTTACATTGAGCATAAAAAGGAGAAAATTCCTCCACCACAATGTGTTGTATGTAACCAAACTTTTTAGGACCAAGCCACATATTATCATTAAAATTTTTTGAAATGTCAAGCTCGACCAACACAAGCGCAACTAAGGGACGGAAGCCAACAGAGGTTGCTTGATCAACTTTAAGTGAACAACCAATTAAGGAACCCAGACGTGAAGAATACGTGGGGAGAATAAGTGAGGCTGCAAGTTAGGCAACGAAATCCAAATATGTATAACTTGGGACTCCACACCAATATCTAAAGAGGGTCAATTTCATATAAAATTTGTTAATAAAGTATGATCTATGAAAGAAACTCTGGTATAGTTTCGATTATTCACCAACTTAATCAAAACATACGAATGATTCAACAAAGTTACAAAAAATCACCATCAAGCTTCAGATTGAAGAAGAACTTCCTAATAAAGTCAATTCTCGATCGAGGAGAAGGAAAAATATCAACCAACGCGAATTGCAGACCGCAAGCACAAGAACCTCTTTCTCTGAAATTCAAAGGGAATTTATGACACGAAAGGTAGTAGGTTTTAGCTCAGAAAAACACACATCGGTGGAAATACGTACCAAAGAGGACGCGCATCAACAAAAGAGCGAGATTTGACGTCCATTCTTGACCTAGTAGCCGGAGGTGGACGAACCAGAAAAGCCAAACAAAAAACCATTAAAAAAAATAAAACCTAAAAGGAAGAGGCAAAGAACCTTCCCTAAGAGCGCCACACCAGGCGGCCAAAAGGTGTAGAGAGAGCTAGGGAAATACCCAAAAGCCAACTCCACCTTATGTCCAAGTGCCCTTATTAATGCTTCCAAAATGATTTAAGGTTTATTTGAGGCAATCATTGTTTTTTGTGATAGTAGTTGTAAAGCTATTAAGAGAAAAATATATAAATATATCTTTTTAATTATTGCAGGAATTTTAAATATTTCATCTTTGAAAACAATCGAGCAATAATTTTCTTTCAATTGCTATAAACTGATAGGTTTGGTTGCAAAAAACACTTTCAATCACAATTTTTTTTAAATATTATCAAGAAAATAATAGCTAAACAGTAGTCTGACTATGATCTTTTTTTTTTAGGTGGTTTGAATCAATAAAGTCATACTCATACATATCAAATACCTCAGATTTGAACTCAAAACTTTTTAATTGATAACCAGAGTTCTCAACTAACAGATTAAGAGTTAAACGCTGGATACCTAGCTAGCGGTACCAAGGGGTACCGAGCATTGATACCGAGCTCAGTACAAAATAATGGGGTGACATGGAGCCTTTTTATTAGTCTCTGACACTCTCCGAACTCCGCACAAAATAATAAATCCATATTATCGTACGAGGAATCTGGTGATTTTTTAGTTTTATGATAATAAGATATTATGGTCAATTTTAAAATATATAAATAAATAATTTATGCAACTGCTTTAATTTTTGAAATATAATTAATGAGTGATATAAATCGGCAACTGAATATTGGAAAATGAGGAGATATAGATGGGGCCATGGGACTGATTTGGGCAACGGAATCAGTAAATGAGGAGAAATAGAGGGGGATAGGGAGGCTTAGGTGTCCTAATCAACGGAATTTTTGTCCTAAAAAATAGCCGAAGAGAAGACAGATTAATTATAAATAGCATATTAATTACAGCTTCTGCTTCTCCTACCAAATACCATCAATCGTCTTAATTAATTCTTCTTCTCAGTTCCCATACAGGCTTCCCCTTCATCTTCCTCTTCCTCCGCCCTCTACTTTGCTATCTACTAAGTAAGCTTCAGAGATTATAATGGCTGAAGGTTGTTCCAACTTTGACTCCGAATGCATACCTCCGCTCAGGTAATATTTATTTTCAATTTATATTTTACTATATACAATTCATTGTTTTTTTCTTTACTTCTATTAAATAACTTTGATGAATGTTGATTGTTGGCTGCAGTGTGTGCGTTGACAATGAAACATACGAGGATCGTGCTCTTCTGAGGGTATTCTCTTTTTCCTCTTTTAATAATATAATAATTTAATTATGATGCTTTTCAAACAAATTATGTCTGCTTTTATTTGGATTAATTCGAAATATTTAAGTAATTAATATGACAAAAAGAAAACTGATTTAAATGCAGGCGGAAGGTGAGAATTGGCATGGTATTCTCTTACAAATAGTTCAGGCCTTGAGCGATCTTGATCTCATCATCTCCAAAGCCAGCATTTCAGGTGATAGTGGTTGTTTCATGAATGTTTTCCATGTCACCGATCTGGCCACAAGCTTAGAGACCCCAGCTTCATACGCTGCATGCAACGGTGTCTTGATGGCGACCAAGAAGGAAATGGATCTTACGACATCGCTCGACTCAAAATCTGCTGCAACAACAAAGTCTATGTTGAAAACTTCACCTCTCATTGCATCGCCCTTGAAATACTAGCTGTGTTGACATCCTCGGCATTTTCTCTGAGGTCACCACTGTGCTTTTTTAACTCTCTTGCATGGTAGGTGCGGTTGAAGTTTGGACTCACAACGGTTGCGCCGCTGACATCCCCAATCGCTTGATAAGTGACCATATAGCACCCCAAAAACAACAAATCATATAATATAAGCTCAATATTTTGTGAGCTGGAGATGGTGTTGCATTCACAATCAATCTTCTTTTCAAAGAAGATTCCATCTCCAATCTCCTTATGCATTGCCTCCAGCTTGGGGATGGAATCGTTATGATGCATAAGGAGATTGCGGATGGAATCTTCTTTGAAAAGAAGAATGACTGCAACTACAACACCATATCTCCGGCTCACAAAAGATGGAGTTTATATCTTATGATTTGCGCTTTTGGAGGTGCTATATGGTCTCATATCAAGCGATTGTTTAGCATATTTCCACGGTTTCGAAAGATTTTAGATAAACGATAATCAATGTCAACTCTTAATTTAGTAAGACCTTTACATTTAGATTTTTCGGTCTTTCTTTACATATTTAATTGTGTTTCATCCTTAAATTAAATTTCTCATTCGTTGTTTTATTTCATTGGGCTCCAATTCTATTTTCTAATGGACATATCATTATTGTTCAGCATAAATCCTTTGAAATTTTTGCTTAAATTAAGTGAAGATTATTTTTTGCTGTTTTGTTGAGAAAAAAAAAACATTTCTTTATTTTCTTTTTTTAAATTCAATTAGTAAAAATATAGACATCCATTATTCATTTATTTCTGATATATTTCAGAGGAGATAATACATAAAAAATAAATTTAAATTATGTGTCATAGCCTTTTTTTTTCTTCAAAGTCCATTTAGTAAATTTTTTACATCAATTTTATTTTATTGCAATAAATTGAGTTTCTCAAGAAAATAAATGTCATCATAAATGATGGTGCAGACTTTTTTTAATATTTCTATTAAGTTATAAATATTTTTCTTGAAAAATAAATTATGTAAATAAATTATATATACTTCATAACATTATGAACATGTTTATAAACTTGATTTTAAGAAAATTATGCGATTTATTTCACTAACACTGTACTTCAAATTACAAAATTATGATGTTTTAAAACTATCCTAAGTGGCTGTTTGCTTACCTTAAAAAAAAAAAAGGAATATTTAAGGATTATTTTGATGAATGCAAAATAAATGCATTGCTTTATTTATTTTTGTTTTGTATGAAGTAAAGTAAATGCAATGTAAACTGCAAAAAAGTTGTGGCGGTCAACAACGAGGCCGAACGTGATGATCGTCGACACGGGGATCTTAGACGATGACTGACAGCCGACGGTGGCGGAGAGAGCAGCAGCTAGCAAAGGTGACCACAAGCCTTCGCCTTGGCTCCAACTAGCTGTAGTGAGCTAAGATGATCTGCAGTACTTTGGAGATTGAGATCCAATATGTTAGGCAATGCTGTAAAAGTTTTTTAAGGTACATGGAGGAATGAAATCAAGAGGTCCACAATAAATCATCTGAATGTGGGCAAAGTAAGAGTAAGCTCAATTTACTCCATGATTTGTTTTTAAGGGACTTGCCCAAATTACATTAAATAAAAAAAAAAATACAAACAAGGCCCAAAAGAGGCTAAAACAAAAATTACAAAGCTTTAAACACCAAACTAAACTATAGATTGCAAAGCAACCCCAAAAGGAAAAATAATGCAAACTTAAGTCATTATGTAGGCAGTAAAATTAACCAAAAACTAGTCAAGAAGGTCATGAAGCTTGGCAGACTCAAGAAATGGCAGGAGGCTTCCTGCAAAACCAGCAGAAACGCTCGCCACCCACTTGCCAAGCTAGGACCATCCATTGAAGCCAACAGCCCAAAAGCCATACAGAGGAAAACCACAATATAATCATGCAACAAGAAGTCCCAAATCCCCAACAAAGGAACAAAGTTAACAGAATTAACTATATTATTGCCATCACAATCCATCGCATCGGAAGAGTTAGCAACGAAAGGAATAACCATTGGAGGAGCCATATTGTTATTATCATTATCGATGGATTTACGAGAAAAAAATTATCAAATCCTTAATTAAATGTGGATTTTTAAAAGGAATATTAAGATCATTTAAACTTTAAAGCTAAGTCCTCGAATCCCACAGCAGTGAAAGGATCATTAGCATTTATATTCGGGGTGGGTTTAGGCACAACAGGCTTCCTCATGTGAGGATGTAAAGAAAAAACACACATATTTTTTGTAGCGAATAGATTTAAAATGAACACAAAATTCAGAAAAATCATCAATTAACTACATTTGAATATAACCAAATTTTTTTGAACCAAGCCAAACTGATTCAGGGTATGTTTTGATAATGTCAAGTTCAACAAGAATAGGGGCCAATGATGACCTAGAATCAATGGCAGTGACATTATCCATTTAAAGTGGTCTACCAAATAAATAACCTAAATTGTGCATAACGCCATTAGAGAATAAGTAGGGGAGGAGATCTGAGAAGGATATCCAAACTGAAACAATCAGAGACTCCTCTAAGATATCGAAAAAAAAAGGCGAGCATTGGATCAATCTCTTAAAATAATTGTTAACATAATATGATCTATGAGCAAAAACCCTGCCATAGTTTAGATCATTTGATAACTTGATCAACAAATGCCTTTGATCCAAGAGGGTGATCGAAAATTCACTCGAGAGCTTAAAGTTGAAAAAAAATTAACGAATAGATACTAAAATTGGCCTATGCAAGGGAAACTTTCCGATCATGGAAAATTCGAAAGGCTTAACAAGATATTGAACTTCTTCCTTCAAAATTAATAAAGAAAATAAATCCAGAAGAGTAGTAGCTTTTAGATTTGGAAAACCATTAAAAGAATCAGAGCCAGACAAAACACTCTTAAATAATTTCAATTGATTCTTATAAGCAAGAAAGCAAGGATTACTTCTCTTGAAAGAAATATTAGCAATTAAAAAAGCTGAAGATCTAACAAAATAAAAACCTAAACCAAAAAATCAAAGAAACCCGCACGAAAAGTGGATTAAAATAAGAAAAAAAAGGAGTTAGAATAAACTCCCGTTGTAAGGAACAGAAAATTCCGTTGAGGAAGGGGATGCATCAAGGGTGAAGCCCAAGCAAGATGAAAGAGGAGGTGGCTAGGCCGAAGCCCTAGCGTAGTGGAGAAAACCAGACATCCTATCCTTTGAAATATTATCATATTTTAAACATTAAATTATACAAACATATGCATCAAAATCATAAAAATTATAAAAATATTGAATTAGATAGGGATAAATTGATTATTTTTAGCATGCCATTAATTATAATAATGGACAAAAGATTTTGGGTAACTGTAGGATGCTCAAAACTCCTTGTGGATTAGTAAGAAAAATAACAACAACAGATCAAGAGAATCATTTAGCTTAAATGAGTTTGTCTTCAAAGATTTCTTCATTTGCTTGTGAATTTTGAAGAGATCAACGCCTTCCTTGAAAGTTATTCTAACTTCACACCTTCTCTAGTATTGAAAAAATATGGCCTCCAACATGCAATAATAATAATAATAATAATAATAAAATTGTTCTAAAAATTAATTATATAAGAATTTGACACACACACATATATATATATATATATATATATATATATATATATATATATATATATATATATATATATATATATATATATATATATATATATATATATATATATATAATAATTTGTTCATATACTTTGCAAATAAATATGCAAAATCCATTTTTATATATGCTATACGTTTATTTCATTATTAAAAATCATCATTTTGTTAAATAACAATGAATATCATCATTGTTTTAGTTAATTATTAATAAAACTATCATCAGTTCATAACACCATCATCAAAAGTCAAAAGAGATCCGTTCAAGTTTATCATTTTGATTATGGGAGCTAATAAAAAGGTAAGTTAGTGATATGCTTGTCCTAGTGTCAATTGAGAGTGATTATTTTGTAGTGAATGTGAGGAGTAGTAGCAGATATAAACTAATATATATTTGATACAATGTGTGCTCTAATGAATTTGAATTATGATGTGCTACATAGCTCTATTAGTTCATATAGACAAATGGCCATCTAATTGAGCTTTGTGCTTCCAACCATTCATTGCACAGAGTATACATGCAAATATATTAGCATACATATTGTACCAAACATTAGCTTAGACTTGTCTCTACTCATCACATTCACCACAAAATAATCCCTCTCAAGTAGCACTTGAGGCTGGCACAGCTCTTCGTTACATTTGTTGCCTCCAACAAATCTCTTGTCGGCGTCCACAACCAAAATGGCCAACTTGAACTGGCCTTCTTTGACATGCGATGATGGTGGTACGACCTCATAATCAATATTCTCTCGCATCAACTTGTGTTGTCGCCGTTTCGTAGATTTGGTAATGAAACATACATTTATTTATTATTATGTAATTTATTTTATTTTTATTATTGAGTATGGAGATTAAAGATGGCACTGTGATCTTTAGACTGACGTACATGATTTGCTCTTAGTCGTGAGAAGAAAGGTCTTCAAATAGAATAATCTACCAATAAATGGGGCGGAGTTCATCAAGAGAAGAGATTTGGTCGTTGACACTTTTTGCATCGACAATGCCTCATCGTCGTCATCTAATGTTGATGTTATTGACCCACAAAAGCTAGATATGGTGAACAATGAGATCGAAAAAATTACATATTGGGTTTTTCTTCGAAGATTTGTTCTTTTGGGGGGTGCTATGTAGTCGCCTCTTTAGCTTTTTTGTACGGTTTCATTATATTTTAAATAAATAATGATCAATGTTAATTGTTGATCGGTAAGGCCTTTACATTTGTTTAGCTATAAAATTGCAATTATTTTAATAAGGTATTCCTTTATTAAAATAAAAAATGTATTTCATCATGAAATTAAAATTCTCATTGATTGTTTTATTGCATTGGGCTCCAATATAATTGTCTTTCTCTATGAATGTGCCAATGTTTGCATGATAGGAATCGAACCAAAACTGTTTAATTGCACCAACATATAGTAAAAAGAACATAATAAATTCAAGATTATAGCCCATTATATTAAAAAATGTTTATTTATTTCCTTAATTAAAATTTTGTTGTGATAAGTATATATTTTGTATCCATTATTCATTTATTATTTGTATTTTTCACATGAGAAAAATAACATACAACGTTTTTCTTATTATTTTTTTCTTTGTAATGATTTTTTATGCATTGTTTTTTCGCTATTCATGAATTTTCTTCCTCTTTGATCACAATTTCACATGATTTCTGAGTGATATTCAATTTCAAAACTACTATGGGTATTAATTCAACTTTTTCATATTAAATCCCAAAAATTAACAACACAATCCAGCCAACAATCACAAAACTGATCGCCACTAGCCCGCAAAAACAACCCATAAAATAAAGTAGGGAGCAAAACCACAACCCTCAAGAGACAGCAAGGTGCACAGCCTAGAACACCCAAAATAACCTAAGAAAAATACGAGGGAAAAACAACCTAAACCAAATAGACCCCAGCAGCAATAAAAGGGAGCCAAGACCCAAAAGGAAAATTAATTTCTTTTTGGATTTTCTCCTTTTTTCAGTTTTCCAACTGTTTGAGTTCCTTGACATTTATTTCATATTTTCATCATCACTTGTAGGTAGATTGGTGTATTCATGACAAGTCTCTTATAATTGCTTGTAGGTGCTCATGTTCATAGCAGACTCACAATTCTTATTTGTAGATAGCATGTGCATTTGTATTCGCATGTGATCTGCAACGATTAAAGCATCTCAGCTATTATTATCCTCAAATAGATCACACCAACCATCATTCTTATACTTAGGCGGTTGTATATTTATTTGCAATTTAACTAGCCTCGATGGTAAGGAGGCTATTTCCTTCATAAATCTCTTACTTCACTTATAGGCGTTCTACATTCATTATGTATGATTGCTAGCAAATCATCATATTCATTACATACCTCTTATTGTCTACCTATAGACAATTCATTGTGCATGTTATTGATTATTCATCGCATTGATTGATGATTCATGACATGATTGATAGCACAATCATTATTGTTAGCTAGCATTTACACTTTAATTGATATAATCATTGTAGCATTCATTAGAGATTTCGTATTGTGGCATATAAGCAAGTGGTTCTTAAAGTTCTTTGTTCGTTACAAGTCTTCTGATTATTCATTAGTGTCTATTTGAATGACTTGAACCATATTTTAGGATTTGCATTTTTTATTTTAAATATGCATTTTAAGGTTTAGAGTTCAGTTCCCTGTTATTTTTTGTAAGTTTTGTTCCCTGCAATTTTAAGTTTGGTCCCCTGCATTTTGGTTCAAGTCAAGTCCCTTATTCACTAAAAAAATTGATAGCTTCCTACCATCTCCCCGTTTAGGGGAAAGTTTGAGAGTCGGAGCTGGGCCTTCACACATTAGAGAAAAAGCATGTATGGTTGATGTCAGGTGACATTGCAATCATGATCTTCAATCTCATCAGGCTAGAGAAAGGCGAGTATGAACATTTGAAATGCACAATTCTTTCCCGCATGCATGACAACACATACAAAGGTAATTACAATTGTCCCCACCAAATTAGAAAAGAGCATGTATAAGGCCTACCCACCTCGTCATAAGCTTCGCACCTGATTTCCTCCCATCATGCTAAAGAAAAATATGTATATGTGTTTTTCCAATGCGCCGCGAGCATCAAAAATGGGATTTTTTTTTTTTTTTTTTTTTTTTTTTTTTTTTTTTTTGTTTTTTTTTTTTTGAGTTTGGACATTATACCTTTGTGAGGGAGGGCAGTGACGGCGTCGGTGACATTGACGAGCACAAACGCTTCTTTTTCTCTCTTTTTTTCTTCTTTTTCCTCGATTTGAATAGTCCAATGAGGTGCGGCCGGCTGATATGGGGTTCAAAAGTCGGCACAATAGAGATGAAGAGACGGATGCTTCTGTCGGCTGTGGAGGTCAGAAGCGGGGTCGAGGGGGTCTAATCGGAGCAGGTGGCCTTCGACGGGTGACTGGGTGGATTGGATTGGAGGCAACATGCAGGTGGTAGGGAGTTATGGTCGTTGAAATCGAAGAACAGGAAGTCGGTGGCCTGTAGCTGAATACAGGTTCGAGAGCTTGGAGATGGGAGCTCGGATGAGAAGGGGAGTCGTTGAAGTCGAAGAAAGAAAAACAGAACAAGTGGTCGCTCAACCTTCATTTATCAGCAGGAATGAAGCTCGATTGAGGCAAGCAAATCCCACATTGTCCGGACGTCGCTCAGCGGGAGTTTTCATCAGGATTTTAGAAGAAAAATCGGAAATCTTAACAGGATTTCGATAAAGCCTCCGAATTGCGATTTAGAAAAATTTATATACATATCATTTTATAATATCTTATTTATATATATAATATTATATGCAAGGTTCTGAAAATCGGACCGGACAATGAACCGGAAGAAAGAGAGGTTCACGGTTCGACCAGTTTAATCGGGGTCGAACCGGATGACGTAATAAATAATATTATTATTATAAAAAATTAATAAAATTAACAAAATAATAAAATTTAATAACCATATAATTTCATATAAATTATTGTTATTTTATATTACATATTTACATTTAATTTATAAACATAAATTATTTAAAAGCTCATAATATACAATTATAAATATAATTAAATATTTTTATATAAATTATTTCATTTGGCAACATCTAAAAATGTAAAAAAAAATTACCATATTATTTACAAAGTTTTTTAACAATATAATATTTATCAAATATGTTAAAAAACTTAATATTTACAAAGTTTTGTAAATATGTTAAAATTTACAAAGTTTTTTACATCATAATATTTTGACCGGACATCTAAATATGTAAAAAACATTAAAAAATATGATTCAAATATAAAAAATAATTATTTCTATTATAATTTATATGATATAAGTTTTACTTGAGTGATTTGACAAACAAAAATGAATCCACATTAACTTTATAATATATATAATGAAAAATATTAAAAAAAATAAATATAAAAAAATTAAATATTATGAACTAAGAAAATAAATTTTATCAACTAAAAAAATTAATATTATTCAAATTATAAAAAACTAATTAAAAAAAATTATTTAAAAAAAAAATACAAAACTTGGGCTAAAACTATGAAAGAAAAAATGGGTCTTTGCTTTGTATGATTTAGTCCCACATTGCTTGGGAAGTTTTACTTTGTATATTTTATATACCTTTTCACTTTCTCTCATACCAAGAGGTCATGTGAGGAAAAGATGACATGAGGTTATTCAATTATTATTTATAATAATGTACTTAATATGAAATTAAAATTTTTATAATAATTGATTAAGATTAATATTTACTTAATATTATTTATATTAAAAAAATTTGAACCGGCCGGTTTTAAGAAACCCGGACCGGTTCGCCGGTTCCCCGGTTGAACCGGCGGTTCATGCCAAAACCGGCCGGTTCGATGCTAAGCCGGTTCTCAGGTTGAATCGAACCAGCTTTCAGACCGGTTCACGATTGAACCGGCCGGACCGATCGGTCCGGTCCGGTTTTTAAACCATTGATTATATGCATACCACTCAATATTATCTTAATATCAAATATATCATTTATATTTTTTCTATCACTCATATATTTCATTTCTGATATGTATATAATATTAAAATTTTAGATATTAAATATGTAAATAGAATAATATTAATTAATATGTATGTAAATCCCCCTTTTGTTTATTGATTTTTTTTAATTATTATTATTATTATAAAGACATAAAAAATGATACATAATTTTAGATTCCTTGAAATTTGTGCTTTGCTGGCTCAACTTGTGAGTATTTTCTCAAAATTTGTGCATATTATCTAGGGATGCACGCTAATTTTCTTGTATGATTTTCATTTAACAAACTTATAATCGAAGATCTTCGATACTATCGACGTTCCAAAGGCAATGACGAAATCCATTTTACGATCATATGTCATTTAAGCAATGTCGCACATCAATTTCAAGTGTCAATCTCTCATTTTGACCAATTCCCTCTAAATTGTCTGTGAGGCGGCCCCTCTTAAGGTGAATTTGACGTTTTGATCATAATGGCACAATCTGTTCGATGAGAAGAGATTGTTTAACCCTTTAAGTGAAGCTTCATGCCTACCGACTGTCACTTGAATTGTCAATTTCACTGTTGACCCGTATCTGAAAAAAAAAAAAAAAAAAATACCATACATGTTCACACGTCGTAGCCGTCCTTCGCATGTCGCAGACATGTTCACGACACTCCTCCCACATGGCACTACCTCGCCTCGGTCGATGCCCTTTGCGTTATTAAAACCGAGAGCTCTGCTCTCTCGCGGGCTCTCCGATTGATCTCTCTCGCTCCCGCTCTGATCTCTATTTCCTCTCTTCCTCTCGTGCGCTAGTTCGACTTCGTTTCTACGTATGAAGTTTAGAGATTGCGAGCGTCGCTACTTCGACTCCTTAATCGTTGTTCGACTTTGCTCCTTCCACGACTTTCCCTTCCCATCGGATCAGAAGTCAGATATTTTGACAGAAGCAACAACTGGAGCTCGCGGCTATGAAGACAACTTCCTCCCTTTTGCGTGGCTTCTCCAGCTCCTTAATTGTTGTTCGACTTTGCTCCTTCCACAACTTTCCCTTCCTGTCAAATTGAAAGTCCGACATTTTAACGAAAGCAACGACTGGAGCTCGCGGCTGTGAAGACAACTTCGTCCCTTTCGCATGGCTTCTCTAGCTCCTATGTAGCCGTCCGACCTTGCTTCTTTGACGAAATTCCCTACCCGCCGAATCGGAAGCACGAACGGGAGCTTGCTGTGTGTGAAGGTAACTTGCTACCTTTCACGTGCTTCTCCGGCCTAATCCCGTAAATCCGCCGAACCAAAGGATTAAAGTTTTTTTTATAAATAATGTAATATAATTTCAATTATAATTATATTAATTAAGTATAATTAATTACTATTATTATTTTTTATTAATCATAATTTATAAATTAATTATTATTAACTAATTATATTTTTATTAGAATTAATTAATATTAATTAAGTTATAATTAATTTTAAATTAATTATAACTTATTGTTTTAATTAATTTTAATAAATTTTAATTAATTATAATTAATTACAAATGATTAATTAAAAATAATTATTTAATTAATTATAATTAATTGATGTTAATTATAATTAATGAAAGATGTGCTCATCCCGCCTCGATCCACGAGCCTTCACCGTCGGTTCATCGGCCATCAATGTATAATTTCTAAAACTTAAATCCTCTCTTACCTCGGCCATACACGCTTTTCTCTTGCGTGGTGGGAAGGGAACCCGGTGCAACACCTACGACGAGGTAGGTGTGCGGCCCTTGACTCAAAAACCTTATCCTCGGTATGTGTGACAAGCCAGTCAACCACCTATACGCGCTTTTCTTAGCGTGGTAGGAGGGAACCCGGTGCGACGCATGTGACGAGGCAGGTAAGCCTAGTGCACGCTTTTCTTAGTGTGGTTAGGAAAACTCTTAAGTACTCGTACGCGGCTCTGTACATGCAGGGAAACAACTTCTTTTCTTGTAACAGGTACCGAAGCCACATACACGCATTTCTTACTGTGGTGGGGATGACAATTTTATGGCCGCGGTAGCATCATATGAGGGCACCTATCGTACACACTTTTCTCTAGCGTGGTGGGAGGCCCAATTTTCCGTAGTTTTCCCCTAAATGGAGAGACGCCGGTAGGCTGCCGAAATTTTAGGTGAATACACAACTACACTCGGATCTGATTTGAACTCAAAAGAATAAGAATTTGGCCTCAAATGAGAATAAACAATGAACTTGTGAACTTGAAGCTGAAACATAACTCAAATGACTAATAATAAATTCTTGAACTTAATGAAATTAAAATAAAAGCCTGTTTGGACTTGAATGAGTTAAGTGGATTGAGAATTCAATTTGAACTTGAATTGGACTCTTACTTGAGCAAATACAAAAGGGCTTTGACTCCAACTAAATATTAATTGAACCTGCAAATATTGAATTCAAGTTCGAATGAACCCTTACAAGGGATTCGGTGTTGCATCTGATTCGGACATCGAATAAGATGAACAAGACTTTGGACACAAAGAGCTTGAACTTGCTACTTGAACTCAAACATGAATTGAATATAAGAACTTGCAAGGATTTATGAACTTAGACTTGATTGGAATCAAGCCTTCAGTGTACTCAAACGAACTTTGATGAATAAATGGTTTGTAACATAACTTACTTGCAAGCATGGGTCAATGAAAGTTAAAAGGGCATGCAATAATACGAGTGCAAATGAATGTACGAATTTCTCAACAAATAAACAATATGAAACTCATAGTGCTCAAGTCAATCAATAATATATGAGAAAGAAAAGAGGGATCTATAATAAAAATATTCATCTCAAGGGCAAAAATCAAAGACTTGTAATAGCATTAATTAGCATCCTACAAATATACGCAAGGAGATCATGATGAATGCAACAAACTCCTACAACAGTCCCTACGAGGTCAAATGCGCCATACTTGCAAGGATGATAAATGGCTGCATAATGTATATGTGTATCCTGTATGTGCTATTGAAACCTCCAACACTAGCAACATTGCTTGTATATTGAGATGGCAATACCGGCACATGATAGTGGAAGACATGTCCCTACAAACAAGTGCAATCATCAAAACTCACATGAGATTAGTGAAAGGTGGATATAATGTAGGCAATAATGGCTCTTCTACGAACACTTCCAAGAGATCGTAGCGAATAAAATGGGCCCCTGTAAATAAACAAGAGCCACTTGTGGATAACAACAATAGATATATCATAAGTGCAACGAACCACTGTGGACACAAGTATATATATCATCTACAACAGCGGTGATTGAGATGTTGCAAGGTCATCGAGTATGAAGACAACTCAATGCACGGAAAAGGACACCTCCCTGTAGAATGAAAAAAAATGTTTGAACAAATTTGAACTAAATTTTCTGGTGTTCCAAAGTTTCTTCTTGATTTTATACTTGGGAAGAAAATAGTTATGACACCCGTAAACACTGGAAATGACAAGTCCAGCTAGATGTATCTGTTCATTTCGAAGACCGACAATGTGGTTATGAATAGTATACCTCGTGGAGGTCTATTATATTGAAGATCCTAAAAAGAGTTCTTTTCAAGGCAGTGGTCACTGATTTCAAAGTCTAGAAAGACCTCCCGGTGAATGAGAAAAGGAGAGTCAACATCAGTACGATGAGGTGCCTCATGACATCCAGATATATTACATCATCGGATGTTGCATCATCAAATCTGCAACATTCATACAAGCAGATAAAAGACATTTATAAATATTACAAATATCTTATACATGCACCGTAGTTTATATACACATAGGTACACAAGGGATAAATATAATCACAAAACCTGCATGGGCCCCGACAAGCATGTTATTGGTACACACGTGACGTCTAGGGATGCTGCGCGAGTTATTAAATTTGAACCCGATCCTCCTAAGAAGATCAATAGGAGTTGACAGGGTTCGAACCACCAAACAAATATACGGTTGCGGCGACTAGTGTATTTGTTTTAATACATTCATATTAGGCCTTCAAGACCTATATCAATGAGAATTCACTAATAAAGACATAAAGCTTATGAAACTCAATCCTCTTAAGCGGATCAATAGGAGTCGACAGGGTTCGAACCATTAAACAAATATACGGTTGCGGGGACCGGCGTATTTGTTTAATACATTCATATTAGGCCTTCAAAGTCTATATAAATGAGAATTCACTAATAAAAGCATAAAGCCTACGAAACACAATCCTCTGTCGAGAACTTGATAGAGTCTACAAGGTTCATCCAAAATATAACTATTTTAAAATGAAAATGACCCACACCTCGATGATGGTCATGTTGATTGTAAATCTAAACCGGAGGGGTCCGTTCTAAATAATTCAAAATACTACCCAAAGAATCATAAAAAATCCAAAAATCTAGACATTTAAAACTGAAATCAAACCATCAACACTTAAAGAAAAATTCATCCATCACCCGTAATAATTTGCGATGTGGACAAATTAAAAAATTATTTCAACTCACATAGAGCTAATGCCTAGTCGAACATATCACTAGGATCTATTCTTAAATAATCTCCTTCTAATAAAGACGTGGTACAAATTTTTAAAATTATTCATTAATGCCAATACACACCCAATTCACCCTATTTTTGTTTCTTAAGATAAAACTCTGAATATGCTTTGTTTGAGATAGCTTTCTTATTACTCTATGAAGTAGTTTTCTACTCAAAAAAAGGTTAGTTCACTAAAAATTTGTTAAAAAAAAAAAAAAAAAATATCCCAAACAAAATTTTATTCGTAGAACCAATTCACTTTGCTTTTGATAATAGCATAGTAGAACATAATGAAGCCAAAATAAAAAATTTAATTACTTGTTGAGCCTCAAAAGGGTCGCCCATAAAGCCAAAGGCTCAATACCTCCGATTAGATAGTTTGTAATGGTGGCTCCACAAAGATCATCAAGGTATAGTACACAACATTACCAGTCCTACTTAGCATAAATGTAGAATCCACAAAAATAAAACCATCACTTACAACATGAACAATTTTGTCCACTTCCCAATGGACTCATCCGAAGTTTCTTAAACAATAGTTGAAATCTCTCCTCTGATAGGGCTATCTTATTAATAATAGTAATATCATAAGAGAGGCTATCATTTAAAGGTCACCAACAAGAAACCCACCATCAATGCCACCGTCATTTACAGGCCAAGAACCAACCAAATCATGGCCCTAGAATCAACTTTCTAAAGAGCAAGATTGTTTATGGGAAATCTAGGAGGATACTAAAGACTTGTTTGGGACAAATTTCTTACTGCTTTTTAAAACAATTTTATAAGATAAACATTTCTTATTCAAAATAATTTGACGCTAAAAGGTTGTTTTAGAAAATAGTAAAATCGTTGTCCCAAACGAGGCTTCGTTTGAGATGCTTTTTACTACTTTTTAAAATAATTTTTTAGCACTAAAAAACTGCTTTAGAAAGCATTCGGAAAGCCAACCTAAACGAAACCAAAACAATAAGCTTTTTGACATAAATTTTGATAATGAGAATAAGATGAAGAAAGTTTTTCAAAAACAACCTATTGACAATTAACAAATTTGCACTGAATCTATCTTGATATTAGTAATCTTTTTAAATTACATAACTGATGGAATCAATATATATATATATATATATATATATATATATATATATATATATATATATATATATATATATATATATATATATATATATATATATATATATATATATATATATATATATAACAAACTTCTAAACTGCAATTACACTATAATCAAGTGTCATGTATATCATTATATACTTGTGAGGTCTTTAGACCTGAGACCAACTCCATCCATTACACAGAAGAGAAGCACTTCCCTAAAAGTAAGAATCTGTTCAGAACTCTGCTGATGCTTTAGAAAGAACTGTATCCCTAATGTAAGCATCACGCTAGGTTGCTTAATGTTTCCCATCCATAATATTACGTGTTGAACATCTGCTACATGTTTCCTTCTGAAGCCAAGAAGCCTACAGTAGTTTCACAGAGCTACCTTCAGATATGCTAGGCTTTGTAATCTTCTATTAGTTTCATATATGTATATGAACTACATTTACTCTATGGATCCTCATTCCGTTAGTTAAGGACTCAAAGAGATAATACTGGTCCTGAACTCTGTTTCCATTTGTTCCAGCCTAGTTTTCGGCAGTCCCATCATAATTTATCCTGTCTGTTTTTCAAATTAGCAACATAATTTAACCAAATATGTGCATGCGTATATGCCCATAATGTACGTTAAGAAAAATATAAGCAACTTACTTTCTAAAGAGGTGTGAATCACTCTTTCTAGGATTTACAGCAACCGTTGAGAGGGAGAAATCCTTTTGTTCATTGGATCGTTCCATATTACTTCCACTTTTACCATTCTCTCCAAGGATCTGCACTGCTAAACTTCCACCTACAATGGAGGTTTGAGATCAGGAGGGGAGGTCGTCGAAGTGAAACAAAAAGCTAATCGTGAGCTTCTATGAACAATGGATGGAATTCATATAAGAAAAAAGATGATGTTAGAATGCAGCTTGCATCAAAAACAGATTTTGTGGCTCGAAATGGGTAATTCAACTACAGCCTAAGGCTTTGTTTGGAACGGCTTTTTTAGAAGCAACTTTTTAGTATACAAATTAAATTTTTTGTACTAGAAAGTTGCTTCTTGAAGCAGTAAAAAAACCATCTCAAACGAAGCCTAAGACATCATGCTAATTTCAAGTAAAAAGAAAAATGAAAAGAAATTATCTTTTAAGCTCTCAAGGCAGATAGGTAAGTCAGCTTACAGATTACAAGGAAAGCTCCAATCCATGTAGAGGTACCCCATCTCTCACCAAGACAAAACCATGCAAAGGCAGAACCCCATACTGGTTCAAGTCCATAAATTATTGCAGTTTCAGTAGCTGATACATCACACATAGCATTCATCTGAAAATATTTAGCCATGGAGCATTATTAGTGCTGATTTTGTACAATAAGAGCCACTGTTGATTAGAGTAGTGGTTGGAGTTCTCCCAAATGATCAAAGCCATTCAACGGAAATCAAAATATGACAAAAAGGAACTAACCTCTACTAGCAAGCACAAACCAGTAGAGAATATGCCTGTATACATAGCAGGAATCCAGGGAAATGAAATAATCGAATCCCATAAATAAGACCACGTACACGATCCAAGGCTTACGCCCTCTCCATCGATTGAATACTTTTGAAATATAAACCAGATTGCAGAGGACAAGGCCACAACAAAAATCTGAAAACAAATGATAAATTCAGAGGTGAGCAAATTAAAAATGAAGAAAAAAGAGAGAATTGATATTAACAGTTTCAAAACAAATAGATTGGGATCTCAAATAGAGTTAAATTTTACCTCGTATCCAAGAAGAGCCAAGAACTTCGTTTTCTTAGTGCTTCTTGAAATTTGCGCGGTCCTGAGAATATGAATCCCGAAGAACACCGCACTTAATAAGTTCAAAATATCACCAACCTACATTGAATCACATAAAATATGCACAATATAAGATCTTACGAATAATTAATTGCTTTCGAAGAGATAATGTTATCGCCATCATCCTATCTCTGAACTAGCAAGGGTGGTTATGATTCATGTAAGAAAACAATGTATTGGCAGAATAATTGGTGATATTTAGGGTTCATTTGCCTGAACTCTAATCCGAAAGTAAAGACCAGGTCTGGATCAATTTTTAAGTGGCTCTCCATTCTTATATGAAGATCATGGACTGGGTAAGGTTGCACACTTCTCTTTCAAGATCCTGCAATGACAGGATCTTCATGAATAGGCATACCCTTCTTTTTCTGATCCAGTGACTTAACAACAAAGGAGAAAATGCAAAACTATGACGAAATGTGTGTTTAAAACTACCTAGAACCCTAAACAATATTTCAATAGGGCATGTGACAAGTCTAAAGAGCACCTAGAATACCAAGTGTAGCCAGCCTCAATATAAATGACATGAGAAAAAGCTAGCTCAAAATAGTCTCAGAATATCATATTTCTTCAATTAAATCATTTAACCATATAAAACTAATCCCAAGTCCCTCTAGTTGAAATTGATAGACATGAGGTTACAAAATTGATCTCTCAATTTAGTCTCTCAACTATACAAAAATAAAACAATTTAATCCCCAAGGGACCATTTGGGATAACTTTTGTGTAGTTGAGGATTAAATTAGAGAAATCTGATAGTATGGGACTAAACAGGCCACATTAATGATCAATTTTTAGCTTTTTTCCTATTTAAAATGGAAAGAGTAAGTTATAGCCAACATGATTGGGGGTCAACATAGGAAAATAGGCTAATACTGTCAGCATTAGAAGATGGGAAATAAGATTGTTTGAGATCTCACTTTCAAAAACATTAGATAAGCCATCCCTTGCAATACAAAAAAGGCAAGGAGATAGAGGACATCCAGAAGAAGAATTGAAGAAGCTTTCAAGAGCACCATTCAGACATATAGAAAAATTAACATCAGAAATGCAGGCAGTGACCCAATCAATAAATGTGGAGGGGAAGCTTTTTTGTCTCATTCTAGAAATAATGAAATTCTTGGAGATTATATCAAATGCTTTAAAAATATTAAGTTTAGCATAAAGAAGTTATCCCCTTTCTTGGTATTAACATCCCTTATAATTTATTTGGCCAAACTAATGTTGTCAGATGAGATCCTGTTTTGAATGAAGCCAAATTGGCTATCATGGATAATGAAAGGCATTAAGGCAAGAATTTGAGCTATGATCTTATAGAATATGTTAGAAAGAGATATAGGTGTATAATCATAGTTGGAGCTGACATGATGATTTTTGGGGATGAGAGCAATAGCAAAAGTTTCAACGTTCCAGAGAAAAGTACTAGTGGTGAAAATGCTTAACAGCTCGGCAAAGGGGCTAACGAATGGTATCCCAGGTAGAAACATAGAACTCAAAGTTGAAGCCATCATGCACAGAATTTTTGGGTGAGGAAAAAACAATTGCCTTAACTTCATCATCAGTAATCTTAGTGAGTAAGAAGATAAGATGAGGAGGCACCACCTTTCCGGGAGAAATCAGGATTTGGTTCTGAGTTTGGGGCAGCTTTGTGTTAAAAATATTTTTGAAGTGAGAAATAAAGCTAAAACAATGTCTTTATGATGATTAAAGGTGCCTAGATCAGTAGTAAGCTCTTTAATGCAGTCATAATTCTTTCTTCCTTTAATTTTCCCATAGAGGAAATTAAGGTCCTCCTCACCATTAAAGAGCTAAAAGGTTTCGGCTCTTTGAACAATACAAGTCCAAGCATCATAGTGAAAACCCAGATCATCGTGAATTTCTTTTTCTTTGACAGAAAGAGAATGATTTAAAGGATCATTGTCAAGAGCAGCAAAGCAAATTAACTGTAAACTTCAAGCATTTCTGGTAAAAGAGATGTGGTTTGAGGAAGTTGACCGAGAAGGAGATATAGGAGAAGAGAGCAAGGGGGTTGTGTTTCAGATGTGTTGATAAGTACGTGCCAGGGCATAGGTGTAAGGACCGAACTCTTCAGGTTCTCACCATCTGTGATGACGAGGAAGCTGAAGAGGGAGGTGAGAGCGGGCTAGTAGTGGAGGAAGAGAAGTTACATTTGGATGTGGTGGAAGTTTCTCTAAACTCATTGGTGGGATTCACCCGAGTAACACCATGAAAATGAAGGGAGAAATAGCTGATAGAAAGGTGATGGTGTTGATCTATAGTGGGGCTACCCACAATTTTATCTCTAATAAGATCGTGGATTTGTTGGGGGTAAAATTAGTGGACACTGGAGGATATGAAGTGATGATGGGCACTGGGAAGTTGGAGATGGGTAGAGGAGTATGTAGGGGAATAGTGCTGACGATTCAGGTGATTCAAGTGAGGGAGGATTTTCTTCCCTTGGAGTTAGGAAGTACTGATGTCATCCTGGGGATGAAGTGGCTACAGACCTTGAGGGATATCAAGGTCAATTAGGGAGCACTAAAGATGAAATTGGTGGTGGGAGGAAGGAGGATGGTGATCCAGGGCAATGCAGGACTGTCTAGAGATGGAGTATCCCTCAAATCCATAATCATGAGCATACAGGAGGTGGGAGGAGAATATTTGGTGGAACTAAAATGCTTGGAGGGGGTCACTGTAAGGGAAGAGGGCGATATCCCTCTTGCAGTACAACCACTAATGCAGCAGTTCAACAAGGTCTTCCAGCAGGCTCAAGGCTTGCCACCACCTAAAGAGCAAGAGCATGTAATCATTTTGAAGGAGGGGGTGTCACCAATTAGCATACGACCATACCGTTACCCCCCAATTCAGAAGGATGAGATTGAGAAGCTGATTAGGGAGATATTGAAAGTAGAGATCATCAAGTCAAGTGTGAGTTCTTTCTCCAGTCCAATCTTACTGATCAAGAAGAAGGATGGGAGCTAGAAGTTTTGAGTAGATTAGAGGGCGTTGCCAAACCATATAAATTTCCCATCTTGGTGATCGATGAGTTATTGGATGAGCTGCATGGAGCAGTGGTGTTTTCCAAGATGGACTTGAAGTCTGGCTAAAATTAAATTCGAATGAAGGAGGATATCCAGAAAATGCATTTCAGGACACATGAGGAGCACTGTGAGTTCTTGGTGATGCCATTTAGGCTTACAAACGTCTCTGCTATCTTTCAGTCATTGATGAATCAGGTGTTTAGGCCGTACCTCGAGAGGTTTGTCTTAGTATTCTTTAATGACATACTTGTGTATAGCAGGACCACAGAGGAGCATCTGGAGCATTTAAGGTTGGTCTTTGGAGTTCTACAGGGGCATCATCTCAGGGCCAACCTGAAGAAGTGCAGCTTCGCACAGACTAGTGTGGAGTACTTGGGACACGTGGTATCACAAGAGGGGGTGGCAGCAGACCAAGCCAAAATTGAAGCAATATAGAAGTGGCATCCGCCTAGGAGCTTGAGGGAGCCGAGGAGTTTCCTAAGATTGACTGATTACTATCGAAGATTTGTGAGGGAATACAGTACTGTATCTTGGCTCTTAACCAAGCAACTGAAGAAGCATAGCTTTTTGTGGGGAGAAGCAGCGACACAAGCTTTTGAGAGATTGAAGAAAGCGATGACTACATTACCAGTTTTAGCACTCCGAGATTTCAGCCAGATTTTTTTGGTGGAGACCGATGCATTTGGATATGGGTTGGGGTCCATACTCATGAGAATCACATACCTATAGTATACTTCAGCCAAACACTATCAACCAGAGCTAGGCTAAAGTCAGTATATGAAAGGGAACTAATGGCCATTGTGTTGACTGTTCAAAAGTGGTGCCCTTACCTATTGTGTCGGCATTTCATTGTTAGGACAGACTAGAGAAGCTTGAAATACTTATTAGAACAAAGGGTGTTGATTGAGGAGCATCATTGGTGGTTGTCCAAGCTACTTTGCTACGATTTTGAGATCCAGTGCAGGCCAAGTCTGAAAAATAAGGCAGTTGATGCCTTATCAAGATGTGTTGGGGAGCTTTAGGAGATGACACTTTCAATGCCACTGATGGTGGATTGGGTGGCTATCAAGGAAGAGAGTATGTAGGAAGAGGAGTTGAGGAAAATTAGGGAGGACTTGTTGAAATATATGAGTAGCCATACAGGATACTCACTTGAGGGGGAGAGACTCTTACATCAAAGGAGGTTTGTGATGCCACAAACTTCCATCCATATTTCTCACCTACTACTGGAGTTCCATGGGAGTGCAGTGGGAGGCCATTCCGGAGTATAGAAGATATATAGGAGACTGGCTGCTGAGTTATACTGGAAGGGGATGCATAAGGATGTGGAGGAGATGGTGGTAAAGTGCGAAGTGTGCCAGAGAAACAAGTACATGGTGATGGCTCCAGGGGGGGCTACTCCAACCCTTGGCACTTCCAAATAGAGCATGGGCGGAAGTGTCTATAAATTTCATAGATGGCCTACCAAGATTAGAGGGGTTCACAGTCATCCTGGTGGTGGTTGACAAGCTGAGTAAGTATACGCACTTCATTCCGTTACAAAATCCCTACACCACTATGGCAGTGGAGACAACATTCATCAGGGAAGTGGTTAGACTGCACGGAATCCCAGAATCGATATTGTTTAACCAAGACAATGTGTTCCTCAAAAATTTTTGGAGTGAGCTGTTCAGGTTGTAAGGCATTGTTCTCAAGAGGAGCACCACCTACTATCCTCAAATGGATGGGCAAACAGAGGTAGTCAATCGGAGTTTGGAGACTTAGTTGAGGAGTTTTGCTTCTGAAACACTGAGGATATAGGCAAAATGGTTAGCACGGGCTAAATATTGGTAATATGTCTTACCATTCTGCTTCTCAGATAACTCCTTTTAAAGTACTGTATGAAAGGAACCCCCACACTTAGTGCACTTTGGGAGAGGAAACACCCCAGTTTCTTCAGTCGAGCTTTATTTGGAGGAAATGGACAAAGTGTTGGAGGAGCTAAAGAAACATCTGTTGAGGGCACAAAAGATCATAAAAAAAATAGGCAGATGCATATAGGAGAGACATCCAATTTAAAATGGGGGAGAATATGTTTTTAAAACTACGACCTTATAGACAGAGAATAATGGCCAACAGAAGAAACAAGAAATTGTCCCCGAGGTACTTCGACCCTTACGAGATAGTGGAAAAAATCATAGCAGTGGCATACCTTTTGAAGTTACCCCCATCCGCCACCATACACCTAGTCTTCCACGTGTCACAGTTGAGGAGAGATCTATAGGAGCATGTCGTTAGTACAGAGTTACTAGCTATACTGACATAGTTAGAAGTGTTCTTAGAACCACTGGAGTTAGGGAGTAAGATATGATAAAGAGGGAAACAAGGAAGTGCTTATTGAATGGAGGAACCTTCCAAACTTCGATGCTACTTGGAAACCATATGAGAGAGTGAAAGTTCAATTCCCATTGTTTCATATTGAGGATAAGGTGAGTCTTTGGGAGGGGGGTAATATTAGACCGGCCCAAGGGCCGCCTGGACCGGTCCAATGCTATAGGAGATGGGCCAGGGGGGCGAGCAGAACAAGAGAGAAGAGTGAGAGGGCGGCTGGACTTATCGGGCCCACATGTTAATTAAGTTTTGCTCAGGAGGGAAATTTGAATTAAAGGTTGTTTAGGGATTTCGTAATTGTCCTATTTGCTTTAATTAGTCTCTATGGTTAGGGTTAGATTATCATCTTGAATTTGAATTTGAATTTGGGATTGCTTGTGTGGTGTTGGGGTTCTAGTCTTTGGCTAGGGATTTGGAGGGTTGGATCTTCCTCTCGAATTGAAGGTCCTTGTATTAGTTTGTTGTTTTCTTCTTCTATTATTGAATTTGAAGTGATTAATCTCCAATCTGCAAAAATGTGCTATAGTTGGCTATATTTCTCTGAAATACATTGATTTTCTGCATTATTTGTGGCTTTTTCCTATCAGATGCCCAAGGATTAGATTTGATTCCAGTTTTGAGCAATTTCAACTTGGCATAAAAAGAGCATATGGGGCATCCAACAATATGGGTAGAGAAGGAAGATAAAAAAACATCCCGGAATTGCTTTAATTTAGCCCAGAATTTTTTGAACAAGAATCTGAGATTAAGAGGTTGAGCAAAGCGGATATTGAAAATTAAAAGGGTAGTGGTCAGAGCATCTTGGACTTTCAATTTTGTAGTAAGAGAGGGGAAAAGCATCCAACTAGGCCACAATAGCCAAGACTTTATCAAGCTTAAGGTGAATGGGATCATTCTCTCTATTATTGAACCAAGTGTAATAAAGCTCAATAGATGGGAGTACTTGCATGCCAGTTTCAAAAATCATGTTGTTGAGAACCTAAAGTTTACTCAAAAGCAAAATGGTTACCAACAGATTTTTCAGAAGAGTACCTGCTACAATTTAAATCACCCATAATAACCCAAGATTGATTAACAGAAGTCTCAGTCAATTTGATGATGTTCCATAAACCTTCTTTTTCTACCTGAGAGTTTGAAGCTTAACAAACAGTAAGTAGAATAGAGTTCATACTGCTACAGCTGATAATGCCATGAGTGAACTGGGCATCAGTAGAGATAGGGCTGAAATTGATGGCAGCCTTGTTCCATTAATCCAGATTCTCTTGGGCTGGGAGAGATCAAAATTGTTAAAACTACCTTCATTAGGATAAAGGGTGTGGTTGTTGCAGAACCAAGGGTCTAAGGACATATGGAGCTGATTCTGCTATAAGAATGCAAACAGATCAATATTGTAAAGCTGGATTAGGTTTTGGCATGATCTCCTTACATTCTAAAAAGGATGGAATAGGCCACTGGGTTTTTTAGGAGGGGTTGGCCGATTTCTTGTCCTTGGAGGGTTTTGGTGTCTTGGTTTGTTGTTGAGAAATTTCTTGGAGGATAGTTAATTGAATGTTATGGATTAGCCTGAGGCATCTTCTTCATGTTGAAGGATAAAAAATTTGTTTGAGAAAGTGTTGGGTTCAATGGAGGGGTTGGCAGAAGCCGTAGAATGTTGGCTCCAGGAGGATTATTGCAGCCCTTAGTTCTACCAGATCGAGTGTGGGAGGTCTCTATATATTTTATAGATGGGTTACCTCGATCAGAAGTGGATAGGACATTTAGGTTCGAGATACTTCCAGAAAGGAGTGTGGCTATAAAGCTACTATTGTTTTGTAGGTTCCAATGGTTTTCTAGGTGCATTAGGAGGCCACAGGTAACTAGGCTTCTGATAGGAAATGCTTGTAGTTTTCAAGCAAAACTTGTCAACTTTGAAAAATCAACGAGAAATCTTCACAAAACGCCAAGTAAAACTAGAAAACAGTAGACATTTGTGTATTATTTGATGAAATGAGTGGGAAAATACCAAGATACAAGTGATCCTCTATTCAAGAGGAGGATCAATCTCTCCAAAACTCTCTAGACACCGCTAGAGCCCAAGAACATTAAAAGCACTAAAAAATCAGCCACAAAAAAGATGCCCTAACCCTAATATAAACTTCTACTTAAAGCAAATAACAAAATAAATGCAAAAGAACTAAATAGTCCCCGATACAAACTCCATTAGGTAGTGGACCCTAGCCCCAAGGGGGGGGGGGGGCTGGCCCAACAGGCTTACGCCTACTGTAATATCTGAGCCAGCCTAAGGGTTAGGCCGGTTGGACCCATCCATGCGTATCAATACCCCGCTCCCAAATAACCACCTTATTCTCAATGTGGAAAGATCGAAACTGATGTTTCACCCAATAGTAAGCCTCCCATGTAGCATCATAATCAGAAAGATCCCTCCACTTGATCGACACCTCCTTAATTCCTCCCTCGACCTGGCTCACCCCCTGGAGCTCTAGGGGCTCCAATATTACTTCCAAATCTTCAATCAATGATGTTGTCAGCTTTAAACTCACTATGTGATCCCCCACAGCTCTCCTCAATTGTGATACATGAAATACTGGATGTATAATAAAACATTGGGGGCAACCTCAAATGATACGCCACTCTAATTCTCTCTACTATCTCATAAGGACCATAATATATTGGTGTCAGCTTCTCGTTCCTCCTGTGAGCATTTGTCTTCTATCTGTACAGTTGAAGCTTCAGGAACACCCTATCCCCTATTTCACACTGGTTGTCCTTCCTATGCCCATCCGCTTATGTCTTCATCATTTGTTAATCCTTCAATAGATGTCATTTTAACTCTTCCAACACCCTGTCCCTTTCCTCCAGGTTTTCTCTACTGAAGAAACAGGAGTGCTACTTTGCCAAAAATGTACTATATGAGATGTGTCTCATCCGTACAATACTTTGAATGGGGTCATCTAGAAGGCAGAGTGATACGAAGTATTGTACCAATACTTCACTCATGTTAGCCACTTGGCCCACATTCTAGGTGTCTCAAACACAAAACATCATAGGTAGGTATCTAAACTTTTGTTTACCACCTTCGTCTGCCCATCTGTCTACAGGTGATAAGTGGTGCTCCTCTTCAATACCGTCCCCTATAGCCTAAACAACACCCTCCAAAAGTGCTGAGGAATACCTTATCCCTATCGGATACTATAGACTCAAGTATCATATGCAATCTGACCACCTCTCTGAAGAATGATGTTGCAACTATCACTACAATGTAAGGGTGTCGTAGGGGAATGAAGTGAGCATACTTGCTCAATGTATCCACCACCACTAGGATCACAGTAAACCCTTCTGATTGAGGTAACTCATCTATAAAATATATGGAGACCTCTCACACCAGATTTGGCAGAGCTAAGGAAAAAAATAATCCTCCTGGAGCCATTGTCATGTACTTGTTCCTCTGACATATCTCACAACTGGCTATCAACTCCTCCAAGTCCTTGTGCATCCCCTTTCAATACAACTTTGCAGCGAGTCTCATATATATCTTCTGCACCCTTGAATGACCCCCAACAACACTCCCATGGAACTCCTGGAGCAGGTGTGAATTATGGATTGATGTCCTGGCATTACAAATCTCCTTTGGTACAGAAGCCTCTCCCCTTCTAGAGAATAGTACGGGTGACTACTCTCATCCTTCAATAAATCTGTCATAATCCTCCCCAACTCTTCATCCCGAAAACTCTCCTCCTTAATGTCCCCTAATCCAGCATCAGTAGTATCGACACAACAATCTCTTATAACTCTCCCATACATCTAGACAAAGCAATTTGCTGCCTTGTTCTCTATCCCTGGGCCTATATTGGATTTCAAAGTCATGTTTCAATAACTTTGACAGCAATCTATGATGTTTCTGTATTACCATCCTCTACTTCAACAAGTATTTCAGACTCCGTTGATCCTTCCTGACAATGAAATGTCGACCCAATAAATAAGATCGCCACTTCTAGATAGCTAGCACAATTGCCACCAACTTCCTCTCATATACTGACTTCAATCTAGCTTTAGCTGTCAAAACCTGGCTAAAGTAAGCGATTGGTCAGTGGTTCTGCATGAGTACTGCTCCCAATCAATACCCTGAAGCATCCCTCAAATCGGGTAGGGCCAAGACCGTTATTGTGGTCATGGCCTTCTTCAGCCTCTCAAAAGCTACTATGGCCGCCTCTCCCCACAAGAACCTATTCTTCTTCAATTGTTCCGTAAGTTGTTAGGCGATGATGTTATATCCCCTCACGAACCTCCTATAGTAGCATGTCAACCCTAGAAATCCCCTCAGTTTCTTGAGATTCTTGGGAAGTGACATCTCAACATAGCATCAATCTTCACCTGATCCGCAGCCACACCCTTCTGAGACATCACATGTCCTAAGTACTCTACACTGGCTTGTGCAAAGTAGCATTTCTTCATATTGGCCATCAGCTGCTGCTCCTGTAACACCTCTATGACCGCCCTCAAATGCTTTCAATATTCCTCCCTTGACCTGTTGTACATCAAAATATCATCAAAGAAAATCATCACAAATCTCCTGAGGTAGGGTTGAAACACGTTGTTCATGAAGGACTGGAACGTGGCTGGGAAATTAGTGAGGCCAAAAGGCATCACCGAGAACTCATAGTGTCCCTCATGCATTCTAAAGGCAATCTTCAGCACGTCAAACATTTTCATTCGGATCTAATGGTACACTGACTTCATATCTATCTTGGTGAATATAATTGTCCCACTTATAGGTGGAAAACTTGTTTGGTATGGTTTTCTTATTCAAGGCCCTATAGTCCACACAGAACCTCCAACTCTCATCTTTTTTCTTAAGCAAAAACACTGGGCTAAAAAATGGGCTCACACTAAGCCTGATAATCCTTGACTCTAACATTTCTCTAATCAATTTCTCAATTTCATCCTTCTGAAATTGAAGATGTATGACCTGATACTGATGGATGACACCCCTTCACTCAAGATGATAGTGTGCTCCTGGTCCCTTTGCAGTACCAATCCCTAAGGTGGCTGAAAAACTTTCGTGAATTGCTGAATCAATCATTGTACTAAAGGAGGAATATCCCCACCCTCCTCAAATCGGATCCCCTTCAGTCTCTGCAGCTCCACCATTAGGCCTTGAAGGTCTACAACAAAGATATAAAACCTATGAAAATCCAATCCTATGTCGGCAAATAGGAAGAGTTGACAATGTTCAATCCATAAATGAAATTCCTCATAAATGCTCCAATGATGGTCGTATTGACAGAAATCTCAACCATAGAGGACACCACACATTCAAAATACCCCTTCAAATGCCCATAAAATCTAAAATTCCAAAAATCATCCAAGATCAAAATATTTGAAGTTGAAAAAAGAACCAAAATACTTCAAACAAAATGCATCCACCCTCCATAATAATTTGTCGAGGTGGATAAGTTTGAAAATACACCTCAGTTCATAAAGAGATAATGTCTGGTCAAGAATATCACTAAGATTCATTCTCAAATAGTCTATTGACAGTAAGGATGTGGTATTGGTCCTCTAATCGGCTGTTTGGCCGGACGACTCCACAAATAACCCATGGTTTGGCCAGATTGCTTCGCATGGTTAACGATTACGACCGCGACTCTCTGACCAAGTGGCTTGGTCTAACGACTCCACTATATTATGGTTACGGTCACAGCTTGCATGCTTCCCAAATGACTTTAAGTCCTTGAGATACGAATCAATATGTTATAATCGATATGGCACAAAGCCCTCTCTTAGCTATGCTGGATTCAAATATATTCCCTTAGACAAATACTCACCCTAAGTATACAAGGTACCCTTAGATGAAGCAACCTATGGCTGCCGACAAGGATCCTTCTGTTAGGTTAGGTCGACTACCACCTCTGACTAAGTAGACCATGACCATGATGACCTGGGATGACGAAACTATGGGATCTTGATCAGGCTCATCATTATTCCCCCACCATACACTTTATGTGCAAGAAGGTGAAATTTCAAATTTTAAATATTAAATATCAAAATTAAACCCATGTTGCTACTATATGTCAGATATATATTACGTATTTATTTGATGACTAGCCTTAATCGAAAGTTTTCTCTCATTTTCGGGAGGGGTAATTAACTATAGGGTCTTGCGCCTATATAGAAAACCAGAACTCAGATATAAAGTCCTCGCAAAATGAGGGTGAAATCTCTGGGCAGTGTCTTATTCCAAACCCAATATACCTTCTAAAAATTTACCTCATAACCTAATCTTTTAAAACTCTCCTGAAAGAGGGGAGGCTAGGGCGTGAATTTTTTAAGCCCACACCATACTATCATAATTCTCAAGATCTCAATTGGACTTAAAAATTTAGCTTTTATGCATCTCATTACGAGCTAATGCTTCTCTTTTTAGCATCAATCAACACTTAATAATTTCGTCAATAATAATCTCCTAAGAAAAATTCCCTTCTACAAACTCTCATTTAATATTTTATTAAAAAAGTGATTTCATCTTTCATTGATGTTATTATCTTTAACAAAATTTTATTATCTTTGGTCTTCACTATTAATGCATCTAATTTGATTAAAGTCTAAATCTTCCATCTCTTAATTTGCTAAAGCTTTTGTCTTGCTTCAGACAATTTCAAACACCATCATCTATGATGCACGGACACGGACACGGCGACACGGACACGACACGAATACGGGACACAGCTTTTTTTGAAAATATAGGACACGGGTACGGCATGGACACGACAATATATTTTTTTATATAGAGTATATATATTAATGTAATATCATATTAAAAATGACAAACAATAATAAATGAATGACATGATAACTTGTCTAGCTTATAGTACAACCACACAAATATAACTAAATAATCACTTACTACAACATTAAGCATTCAAGCTTCAACTACTAGGATTAGCTTTAGAGGTTTGTTTTTTGCCTTCAATATCATCATCATTGAATATCACTGCTTTCAACTCTAGTTCAATAAGAGAAAGATTTGTAATTGTGCAAAAAGAGAGGAGATGAAAATACCTTCACTGCCAAAGAGAAATGAAAATGAGAATATTCGATGAATGGGTATTAAATGTAGACGTTGATTTGATGTTGTGGATAGGAAATAAGAAATTTAGTTTAAATCTCGCCAAATAGAAGAAATTATATTTTTGAAAAATTATAAAATATTTAAGATACGTGTGTCGGACACGCGTGTCCAATTTTTTTTAAATATTTTTTTAATCGGACACGTTTTCGGCATGTCCAACACGTGTCGGAGGAGTGTCGGACGAGTGTCGTGTAGGACACGGTATCGGACACTGTACGTCTCTTTGAGGAGAAGTGTCGGTGCATCATAGACCATCATACATAAGAACCTTAACATAAGCGGGCCAACATATAAAGTTCAAGAAATAAAGCATACACTTGAAAGTCTTATATAACTGTAAATTAGTGTTTGATTAAAAAAGGTGAATTACTTACACACGGAGAGCTGCCATATTCAAGTATAGCAACACCCACTAGAGAAAGAAGTGCTCCAGACCAAGTCATGGCAGGTACGGTTGCTCCAAAAATGCCATCAATAAATGGCACAACAATTATCTACAAACAAGGTAAGGCATTTTTGTTTTTAATGTTTTGTTATGGTTTAGGTGCAAAATAGAATGTGACAATGAAGCATGATGGATTGAACCACACCGTCAAGGCAGAAATAAAGGATGCACGTCCAGCTTCAGATGTGAGTAGTCCAAGGGCCTGACTTAGATAGCCCAAACTTACCCAAAAACCTAACTCCATTCCTGCAGACCGAGTTTGGGAGTCCCCATGTGCCTTTAACATGAAAGGAAGGAAAGGAACTGCTGTCAAAGCAAAGCGCACTACAGTGAAAAGTGCTGGATCTACAAGTTGCTCAACTTCTTTCAAGACAGGAATATCACTTGCTGGAAAATGGTGAAATGAATTTTAGAGACAGAAATAATATGGTAGGGAAAAAGGTGTAATAGAATAGAATGGTTAAAAAGTTCCTTCATCAAAAAGTTCATCCAGTCTACAATATCCTACAAAACTACAATGGATATCACAAGGAGACTATATTTACACCCAAAAATATATTATTATTTAAATATTTATGAAGAATCGTAAACATACAAATTTAAATAATTGTTCAACAATCTGTTCTCACTTCATTAATTCAAGCCTCCAAGCTTAATCGTGACACTATTAACAACACCAACCCTTCCCTATAACTACGCCTACAATGCCAACCTTCACACATCTAACTTCAATCCCTCATCATACCTTCTCCTCATAGCATAGAAATCATTCATCCCCAAACTCCACAAGAACAATCATTCAAATGCCACCAAACACCAGTCCAACCATTGCCTAAATGTGGGCTCCGAAAATTCGTCCCCGGCCTCCGCTCGCTTTTTTTCTTATTCGGCGAGGGAGTTTTAACGAACTAAGTTCCGGGGTAAATTTTGGAAGGCAGATGGGTTTGTAGATAAGACACTACCCAGAGATTTCGCCCTCATTTTGTGAGGACTTTATGATCTGAGTTCTGGTTTCCTATAGGCGCAAGCCCCTATAGTTAATTACCCCTCCCGATCACGAGAGAGAACTTTCGATTAAGGCTAGTCGTCAATCAGATACGTATAGAGATACGTGTTATCTGGCATATAGTAGCAGCAATGGTTGGATTTGGAAATATTTGAGATTGGAGAACTAGATTTGGATTTTTGGAAAGGTTTGGAAAGTTTGGAAATAATTGGGAATTTAGAGATTTTGATATTCAAAATAGAAATTGCACCATCTTGTACTTAAAGCGGATAGTGGGGGAATGAATGATGGACCCGATCAAGATCCCATGGTTCCGTCGTCCCGGGCCATCGTGGTCCCTGGTGTACTTAGTCAGAGGAGGTAGTCGACCCAACCTGACAGAAGGATCCTTGTCGGCAGCCATGGGTTGCTTCGTCCAAGGGAACCTTGTAGACCGGGGTTGAATGTTTGTCTAAGGGGACAAATTTGAATTCACCTTAGCTAACAAAGGGCTTTGTGCCCTATCGATCATATCCTATTGATTCATATCTCAAGGATTTAACGCCATTAAGGAGCGTATTGGCTCTGGCCATAACCGCTATCTGTGGTGCCATTTGGCGGCAAAACCACTCGGTTCAGAGGGCCCCGGGTCATAACCGTTTACCTGCAGTGCCATTTGGCGGCGAAACTGCCGGTTAGAGGACACGTACCACGTCCTTACTGGCAAGAGATTGTTTGAGAATGGATCCTAGTGATATTTTCGACTAGGCATTTGGCTCTTTGTGAGCTAGAGTTTATTTGAATTTGTCCACCCCGACAGACTGTTGCGGAGGATGGATGAATTTTGCTTTAAGTTTTGATAGGTTTATTTCAATTTTAAATATTTTTGGATTTTGGAATTTTGGGATTTTTGTGGAGATTTTTGGGTTTTTGGATGGAGCATGGAAGACATTTGGATATTTGAGAGTCATTTGAAATGTTTGTGAACCCCTCCGGTTGAGATAAACATTCAACACGGCCATCATCGGGGTGTACTTGGAATCATTTTCTTTTATGGATTGAACCTTGTCAACTCTGTCGGCCTGTTGACAGAGGATCGGGTTTCATAGGCTTCGTGCCTTTATTAGTGAATTCATATTGTTGTAGGCCTAATATGAATGTTTTAAAGCAAATATACCGGTCGCCACAGCTTTATATTTGCTTAATGGTTCGAACCCTGTCGACTTCTATTGACCCGTATAGAAGGATCGGTTTCGAACCTGAATTCACTTGTTAACCCGCGCAGCATCCCTAGACATCACGTGTGTACCAATAACACGCTTGTCGGGGCCCATGCGGGTTTTATAATTATTTTTACCCCTTTAGTGTACCTATGTGTATACAATTTATAGTGCACGTGCAGGGGTACTTTGAAATAATTGTAAACGCCTTCTGTCTGCTTGTACGAATGTTGCAGATCCGGTGGCGTGGCGTAACAGCTTCTAAATGGAGTTGTTCGCTGCTTCGTACAGGTAGACTATCGTGCACTACTTGTTGATTTTTGTAGGCGGATCATAATGCACTAACTAATCTCCTGCCTTATGATCGTATGAGCTCATACTTGTCATATTCTTCAGGCATTTTGTTGTGATTTTTGGTCTTTTCAACACATCCGCTACTGCTGCACCTTGGTAGGTAGATGTATTCCTTCATAGATTGACTTCAGGATACTGCATTTACTGAAGTCTTTCTACACCTACCCATAAATGGCATGTTATACATACATCCGTATTCGTAGAAAGATTGTATGTATTGCAGATCTTTTGTTGTGACTTGTAGGAGTTCGTATTGTTGCTTGTGAGTGAACTGACATTTCACTTATATTTGGGATTTTAATGAATGACCTTCATTCATTCATTGACCTTTTTATTTGCAGGGGATACATGTCTTCTACGTCGACCTCCTGGAAGTATTTTGTAGAAAATCCATAGTTTCTGCATCGAATCCACCCTTTCACCAATCTTGGGTGGTCCACTGATTGTATTTTGTAGAGACGGATCATATTTGATACGGTCTTTTAAAGATACCCGTAGGAAAGTCATTTGCACCAGTACCATATCGGCGATTTTACTTGCTTACAAGGACGGATCTTCTACTATCAAGTAGTAATGCTGCATTCTCAATCTACAGGCATTATTGCTAGCATTAGAGGTTTCAATGGTGTATTTAGGGGACATACACATTAAGCAACCATTCGTTGTCCTTGTGAGTAAATTGCATTTAACTTTGTAGGAACTATTGTAAGAGTTTGTTGCATTTGCTTGACACTGAACTGTCACTTCTTGTCGTTATGTCGCCTAATAGTTCTTGCATCTCGACCATCAAGCAAGTTGTACTTGGAATCGACATTTAGTTTGAGTTGGAACTTTGTTGCATTCTCTAATTGATCTTTGCTTGTGGGTATGGTTGAAATGTTCATTAGCAATCATTTAAATTCGATCTCTACCTCAAGTTTGAGTAGAAGTTCAAGTTTTGCTATAGTTTTGTTCAGTCCAAGCTCTTCTTGATGTTGTATAGTTCGAGTTCAACTTGAGTTCATGTCCATGCTCAAATCAAACTCTTCTTGGTTGAGTTTGCTTCAAGTCTTTACTTGAGTTCAACTACTCAAGTCAAATTTGAATCAAGTTCTTTATTCATAAGCTTGAGTTCAATATCAAAGCTCACTTGGCATTCCAATCAAGTCTAAGTATAAACTTATTTCACTTAGATTCAATTGTTTGTTAATCATTTGCTTTATGTCCAAATACAAGTTCTGGCTTGAGTCCAAATCAAAGTCCCCTGTAGTCTTGTTCAAGTCCAAGTTCTTTGTTCAACTCAAGTAAGTTCAAATAGTCCCCTGCAATTCACTTGAGTTCAAGCCTTGTTGGCTTAATGTTCAAATCAAGTTCTAGTTCTTTGTTCTTATCATTTGATTTTTAAATCAAATGTAGGCTCAAATCTTATATTTTCAAATTTGTTTGGGTTTGAGTTCACTTAGGTCGATTGAATCAAGTTTATAAGTCCGAGTCCACCGTTCAATCAAGTCCAAATGTTCACAAGCTGAGTCCAAGTTCGATCGTCTTTTGAGTTCAACCAAGTCCAGGTACGAGTCTCATTCTTGTCCATTTGATGTGCAAATAAGGTTCAAGTACAGTCCGTCTTCACCTGAAATTTCGGCAGCCTCCCGGCGTCTCCCCCGTTTAGGGGAAAACTACGGAAAACTGGGCCTTTCCCACCACGCTAAGAAAAGCGTGTATGGTAGGTGCCCTCTTTCGAGGACACCGCGGCCGTGTAATTTTTGATCCCCCACCACGCTAAGAAAAGCGTGTATGGGTATTTTTTGTTTGTAGAAAAGTATTTTTTTTATTTTTTGAAAATATTTTGCAATAAAAGAACGGTTATTTCCCCGCAAGCGGGTACTTATGGGTATCCCCGCTTCGTCGTGCGCATCGCACCGGGCTCCCTTCCCACCACGCTAAGAAAAGCGTGTATAGGTGGGGAAACCAAGGCGATACGAACTTCGAAGAAGGAATTAGGTGATTACCCGCTTCGTCGCAGGCGTCGTGACGCACTCCCTCCCACCACGCTAAGAAAAGCGTGTATAGGTGGTCGTTTTGTCTCGACGAACGCGTTGAAACGGGTTCTCGGAGTTTTAGGGTTAGAGAGTTATACCTTGGCGGTCGTCGGCGTTGGCTTGAGGGAGAAACACATTTTTTTTTTTTTAAAGGATTAGTTATAATTAAATTTAATTATAACTAATTTTAATCATTATTATTTAATTATGATTAAATATTTAAAATATAATTAATTTAATTGATTATGTTTAATTACTAATAATTATTAATTAATTAATAATATAAGATAATCATTCATAATTAAAATAAATTAATTATAAATGATTATAGTTATTATTAATTAATGATAATTAAAGTAATTAAATATAATTAAATAATTATATTTTAAATTAATTAATAATAATTAAATAATATTATGATAATTAGTTATAATTAGAATAAGTTAATTATAACTAATATTCTTTTTTAATTAATTTAAAATTATTATAATTAAACAATAATAATTATAATAATTATAATTATTATTAATATTATCATTACTATTATTTTTTAATAATAATAATAATAATAATAATTATAATAATAATAAAATTTCCCCCTCCCCTTTCTCTGTTTCACGGGATTTGGCCGAGAAACGCGCAAGAGGGAGATGATACCTTCACGGCCAGCGAGCTCCAGCCGTGCTGCTTCCGATCGGACACGAAGGGCGGCTCGGAATCCCTGGATCGGGATCGGCACAGTGGCGAGGTCGGAGGAGAAGACTGGATGGGGAGTTCGGAGCTTCGGGTTCGACAGAGATCGCAGGAGGAAGCTCGGTCGGGACTAGGGAGATGGTAGGCTTTCTCACTTACTTCCTCTCTCTCTCTCTTTCACGAGATTCGGCCGAAGAGGCGCAGGAAGGGAGAAAGGGATCGGGGGGGCTTGGTCGGCTGAGGAAATCGGGAAGAGGGAGGAGGCTTCGGGGTCGACAGTGGAGATGCAGAGAGCGGAGAGTGTTGTGTGAGTGTAGAGGAGTGAATGGAGTCGTGTGGGTTTTATAGACGGAAAGATGGAGCACGGTCGAGGCGAGCTCGCGGGATTTACGCAGAAGATGCGGAGAAGCGACGCGAACGGCGCTGCACAGCGGGATTTCAGCTGGATTTGCGGGAATGAATGCGAACGGCGCCGCGTGTACAGTGATTTTGACGGGATTTCTGGCTGAATTCGTGGATCACTTGGATAAGGTATGTTCTATTATACATTTTTTTGTTTTCTTTTGGCTTTGATCCGGAGGTCAACAAATGCCCCCCAACAAATGTGATACGCGTCTAGAGCGAATCATGTTTGTTGTATGCTGATTGGCCCTATGGATTTCTAGATATTTATTCTAGATGTCACATAAAGGGTTTCATTTAGTGGATCTCCAGAGATTTTCTTGGATATCACACTAAGATCTTTGTTAAGTGGATCTCCAAAAATTTGTTTGGATGTCACACTAAAACTTTCTTTCTCCGTAGATCTCTTGGATATATCAATAGATGGTTGAGATATTGATTTTTTTTTTTTTTCGTCCTGTGCTTTGTGCTGCGGACATTGATGGAGGATTACCTGATTTGTCTTTGTTGACATGTCAGGTGGTTTTTTGTACCTTCGGCCCTATGCTTTCTTGCTTTGGCGGGCTTGATGAAGGAGTGGATGCCGGTGACCTAAACCCTTAGGTTTGTATTAGGTTAGTGGCGAAAAGTCATCGGTCCAGAGCTTTGTGCATAACGGACTTGTTGATGACAGAATCCACTTAGTTCAGCCTTGGGTTTTGTGTGAACTTTGGGATAATTTTCTTCGGTCCTTTGCTTTGTGCTTTGGCGGACTTGTTGAAGAAAAATTCCTTCGATCCTCGCTTTGTGCTTTACGGATTTGTTGAAGGATTTGCAGGTTCTGGAGTCAGTTGATAGTACCGAACGTAGGTAGTATCTTGATCCTTAACCACTTGAGAAGACTTTAATCTGAATCACTTGAGTTCGTCAGATCGGAAGAGCTAGAATTTAATAGCTCTTTGTCCTTTGGTTGCTGAAATGGGGGTTCCTCTACTGCGGCCTTTCTTATGGCTTGTTGAGTAGACGGAGCTGCCAGCGATCCGGCCATATTTGGGCTTGTTGGATCCGACCTCTTACACCCATTCAGGCTTCAGACTTGAGCTATGGGAATTGCGCTCCCCAATGCTGATTTTACTGAAGTTGGTAGATTTGGAGTCATCTTTTATGGTTGTAGATTTTGGAGCCTACGAACATTTGATAGTTGCTCGAGACTCAGCTTCTCATTGGAACTTTGATTCTCCAGTCATTTTGGAGAATTTTGCAGACTACGATCACTCAAACTTGTCGAGTCGAATTTGCCTTCGTACTTCCTACAGTCCCTACTGACGGGTTGACGAAGTGGGGGTTCCGCTACTACGGCCTTTCTTATGGCTTGTTGAGTAGACAGAGCTGCCAGCGATCCGGCCATATTTGGGCGTGTTGGATCCGACCTTTTACACCCATTCGAACCTTAAGCTTCAGGCTGTCGAAAGACTTCAAGCTTCTTTGGCTCAATTTTGTAGGAGTGTGTAGCCACAAAAGTCACTTTCTTGACCTTTGAACATTGGTTTATTGGAGAAGGTGTTGTCTCGATCTTTGAGATATCATCTGCATATACTTTGAAAAACAAGTATGTGTATTCTTTAGCACAAAAGAATATTTGGATTGATAATTTTAAATATTTATTCGGGGATCTCGGCATGCAGCGCGATGTCGACCCGAATAAATATTTAAAATGCCCCCTGTCTCGCAGGGACATTTTAAAATGGAATGAATTTGGAATATAAAATTTTAAATATTCATTTGGGGGATTTCGACGTATAGTACGATGTCGACCCAAATGAATATTTAAAATGCCCCCTGTCTCGAGGGACATTTTGGATAGGCTTTTTGTCTTTAAGATTTTAAATATTTATTTGGGGATCTCGGCACGCAGCGCGATGTCGACCCAAATAAATATTTAAAATGCCCCCAATCTGATTGAGGATTTTGAAATGCGTTCTTGCTATACAAGAGAATTTCAAAATATGAGCAATCATGCATTGATAAATATGCATATAAAATTTTGATCATCACAAAATACATTCGTCATGAAATTTTCATGCAAAGTATTTCTTTAAATGTCGACCGTTGATTGGCGGCATAGGCCTCTGACCGTTTAGATCGATCAACTGATATGCTCCTCCTTGGTATACCTTCTCGATGACAAAGGGACCTTCCCAATTGGATACGAATTTGCCACCAATTTTTCGGTGTGGAATGATTGGTCTTCTCAGTACCAGGACCAATTCTCCTTCTTGAAATGATCGAGGACGCACCATTCGATCAAAAGACTTTGACATTCTTCCTCGGTAGATTTCTAGATTTTGTTGAGCTTGTAACCTTAGTTCATCAAGTGCATCGAGCTCTTCCATTCTGAGGCGAGCATTTTGCTCTTGAGTGAGATCATTCTGAATTGCTACTCGGAGTGACGGTAATTCGATCTCCAATGGTAATACGGCTTCAACACCGAACACCAATGAATAAGGAGTGGCTTTGGTTGGCGTCTTGTAGGTCGTACGATAGGCCCATAGAGCTTTTGCCATCTTCGTATGCCACTCTCTTTTGTTTTTGGTGAGGATCTTCTTCAACAACTTCACCAACGTCTTGTTGAAGGCCTCCGCCAATCCATTCGCCCTTGGATTGTATATGGAGGAATATCGCCAATCGATTTTGTGCCGATCAACGAACTTATAAATTTTTGTACTTTTGAAAGCAGTACCGTTGTCTGAGATTATGCGGCGTGGCACACCAAATCTGTAGACGACATTGTGGGTAAAGAAATTGATCACATGCTCCGATGTGACCTCTCTGAATGGAGCCGCTTCTGCCCACTTGGAAAAGTAGTCTGTCGCTGCTAGAATAAATCGATGTCCCGCTGATGAGGGCGGATCTATTGGACCAATAATGTCTGTGCCCCAGCATTCAAATGACCAGGATGCTAGTGTTGGATGTAGAGGATTTGGCGGTTGATGTATAACATCACCGTGCATTTGACATTCGTGGCACCTCTTAGCGTGGTCAATACAATCTTTGACCATGGTCGTCAAATAGTAACCCATTCTCTTGATTTTAGCGGCCATTTTAGGACCTGACTGATGTGCTCCACAAAGCCCTTCGTGGACTTCTGATACCACTTTATCAGCTTCCTTGGTCCCTAGGCACCTTAGCCACATTTGATCAAAGGCTCGTCTGTACAACATGTCATTTACAAATGCATATCGCAACGCTCTTTTTCGAATTTGTGCGGCCATAGACTTTTCTGTCGGGAGTTTGTTTTCCTTGAAGTAGTCAATGAATGGCTGTCTCCAATCATTTTCGACTTCAATATCTAAACAATGCCACCACGATTCTGAAGCTTGACTAGCTTTATGTCTCTTGGCCACGTGATATTCTTCTGGATAATTCTCCATAACGATCTGATGGAGAGGTTGAGGGTCAACTGGAGTTTCATCCTGCTGACTTGAATCTGGAATTCCTTCTGCCCTCGGGAATTGTAATAAAGCGGGCTCCAAGACCCTACGAGTGTAAACTCCGATGAATATAGGCCTCTCCTCGTTGATGTTCGTCATTTCTTTGGCTAATTTGGCCAGACAATCTGCTTTAGCATTCTGTCCTCGAGGAACTCGAGTTATTTCAACATTTGGTACTTGCTTCAGAAGCTCGAGGGCTCGCCGATGGTAATGGGCCAATTCAACTTTGCCAACTTTGTAAATACCGAGGACCTGATTTATTATAAGCTGAGAATCACCAAATATTTGGAGATGTCGGATTCTGACATCGATCGCAATCTCCAACCCTGCTAACAGAGCTTCGTATTCGGCTTCGTTATTGGTCCGAGGTTCAGTCAAACTGAATGAAAATCTCATTATACCTCCTTCCGGTGCTACGAAAATGAGGCCAATTCCAGCTCTGGCTTTTGCTATATTTGGAGGTCGGACAGGTCTGATAGATGATGCCCCATCAAAGTACATCTCCCAGAACGGTAGCTTTTCATCCTCCTCGACCTGCATTATTTGCTCATCGGGCAAATCATCATTTAGTGGAGAATCGGCCGGGATTGGGTGTGCAGCAAGAAAATCTGCCAAGGCTTGTCCTTTCACCGCCTTCTGTGGCATGTATATGATTTCAAACTGCAATAACAATACTGCCCACCTGGCTAGACGACCTGTCAACGCTGGTCTTGTCATCAAGAACTTCAGCGGATTGATCTTTGATATCAGTGTGATTTTATGAGATAGCATGTAGTGGCGGAGTTTCTGAACTGCAAAAATTAGCGCCAGACAATGCTTTTCAATTGGGGAATAACGGCTTTCTGCTCCAATCAACCTTCGACTGATGTAGTAGAGCGCATTTTCTTTGCCTTCTTCATTATTCTGGGCCAATAGTGCTCCGAGGGACTCTTCTAGTGCTGCTGTATACAGTATAAGAGGCTTCCCCGGAATTGGCGCTGCTAGAATGGGCGGATTCAACAGGTATCTCTTGATGCTATCAAACGCCTCCTAACATTCTGCATCCCATTTGAAACGGACATCTTTCTTCATTAGCTTTGAAAAGGGCTGACATCTACCTGATAGATTTGATATGAATCTCCGAATGAAAGCCAGTTGTCCTTGCAGCGAGCGAAGCTGTCGAAGGTTCCTTGGTGGTGGCATCTCCGTGATTGCCTTAATTTTGTTGGGGTCGATCTCTATTCCTCGATGACGAACAACATACCCCAGGAATTTACCGGAGGAGACCCCAAAAGCACATTTGAGAGGATTCATCTTCAGATCAAACTTTCTGATTCTCTCAAATACAATCCTCAAGTCATCCAGGTGATTTTTTCGATCCATGCTCTTGACAACAAGGTCGTCAACGTAGCACTCGACCTTTTGATGTATCAAATCATCAAATATGTGAGTCATCGCCCGCTGGTAGGTGGCACCCGCGTTCTTCAGGCCAAAGGGCATGACTGTGTAGCAGAAAATCCCGATGGGAGTCCTAAACGATGTATGTTTTTCGTCTTCGGGCGCCATCTTGATTTGATTGTATCCTGACGATCCATCCATGAAGGAGAACATGTCGTAGTTGGAAGTGTTGTCAACTAGGAGTTCGGATACAGGGAGTGGAAAATCATCTTTTGGGCACGCCTTATTGAGGTCCCTAAAGTCAATACAGACACGAATTTGCCCGTTCTTCTTCTTCACTGGGACGATATTGGCAATCCAATCGGCGTACTTTTCTTCTCGGATGAAGCCTGCCTCTATTAATTTTTTTGTTTCAGCAATCACTTGTTCTTCAATCTCCAATCTCATTCTCCTTGGAGCTTGCTTGACGGGTGCTACATCCGGTTTGACTGCTAATCTGTGAACTGCTACGTCAGGGGATAAGCCAGGCATCTCAGCATATGTCCAGGCAAAGCAGTCCCTGAATTCACAGAGGAGTTCTTTTATTTCTTCTATTTGGTCTTCGGGTAGTAGAGAACTAATGAAAGTCGGGCGAGGATCCTCTTCAGTTCCCAAGTTGACCTCTTTTAGTTCATCCATAGTGGCTGCCTGTCCACCATCTTCAAGCTCTTCTGGTGCAGGTTCAGCTTCTACGGGCTGCTCATCATAATCATCAGCCTCATATGTCTCTTCAGCATCACCCTCTTCGGATTCAATTTCCACGCAAGTGATGGCACGACAAATCTCTTTCCGGAGGAATTTTCTTTTGATGAATCCAATACCTTTATATGCGTCTGTATCATTCTGCCGTAAAGGACGCGGACTCCTTCCATACCAGAGGCCCAAACTTGTACGAAGTTGTCTCTTGGTAGTAGGAATATTGACTTGCTTTCGTAGCATTCTCTGAATATTTTTGGTATTGAACCTAGGTAGCCTCGTAGGAAATAACTCTTCAGAATCGAGGATCATGCAATCCCAATCATGATTCTCCTCTTCACGAACTCCCGTAGAATATAACACATTCTTTGGAATAGTCCCATTTTTACGGGGAGGCAGATAGAGGGTGGCGAGTTCTTCAACTTTATGCACCTCGCGCGGAATAATTTCTTTAAAATGTTGTAAAGGAACACGCGTGACTACGAGTACACTATCTGAAATTGATAGGCTGTCAATTCTTCTAGAGAACACATTCTGCACCGTGTTCATATAAATGGAGTCATAGTCATAATCATCATTTGAAAATTCGACCTGCCTGCTCCATTCATCCGTTGACTGACACACTTTCCGAGATTTAGCGGGAGTAACATCATCTTCATCTGTGTCACTTCCCAGATGAGGTACATGCTTCTTTTCCTTTGGAATGGTCGGCGCTTTGGGAAGAGTCGGCACTGCCTTCTTTCTCCCCACCTGCTTTTTCTCACCTTCTCGTTCAGATCGCTTTGCAGCCTTTGAATTTGATGCTCTAGCTTCGAGAGAGCTCGAAGACTTTTGCTTCTTTGGCATGAAGTACCGTGCATCTTCATAAACTGTTGCTTCATGAACTGTGAAGGGTTGAATGTCACCAGAGATCCTGAACTCTTCTCCATCTTTGAGATACTTCATACACTGGTGTAGTGTTGACGGGACAATGCCATATTCATGTAACCAGGGACGACCTAGTAGCGCCTTGAATGAAGTATCTGCATCAATCACATGGAATTTAGCTTCTGTATGGAGCTCTCCAAATACAAGAGGGAGCATAAATGATCCAAGAGTTTTCTGTCCTTTCTCGTTGAAACCATGTACCATCAGCTTATCTGGCCCGAGGTGTTCCACATCAAGGCAGAGGGATCTCAGTGCTTTCAAGCTTATCAGATTCACGGATGATCCAGGATCGATTAGGATTCGACTGATGATCAGCTTATCGCTCTCTGCAGTAACATACAGAGGACGATTATGGTCTGCAGTTCCGAGCATCATATCCTCTTCGGAGAAAGTAATAAATGGCTCATTACGAGCTTGTAGAACCTCAGTCAAATTACGTTCAGCAAAATACGTCTCGTATCTTTCGGGATCTTTGAGAGCCTGAATCAGAGTCTCCCGAAGGTCTTTAGACATCACCAAAGCATCGTATATGCTGAGCTGTGCTGGAATTTTTCTTAGATGGGATAAGATATTATAATCTATCCCATTTGTTGGAGTCTTATTTTTCTTAGGATCTTCAGAGATAATATCATCGTTGACAACTATTTCTTTTTCTTTATCTTTATTAGAGACCCCTTTCTTCGGTGGAGGCGGTAGTATCTTGCCGCTTCTTAACTGCACTTGAGCAATCTCCTCCGGTCCAGAGTCATCTGATGGAGCATTTTCTTCAGAATCAGCCATTATCGCATCTAGGGACTCGTTTGTTGATTCAGAATCACCACCCAAGTTTACATGTCCCATCCGAGACGCTATGCCAGGGTCTGATTCGTCTTCCTCTGGAAAATACAAATCCTCCTCCGAACTGTAATCCATTGGCAAAGACCATCATACAGGATTCAGAGGGTACTTCTTCCGTACATTCTTCTTCTGTCGAGGTATTCGGCGCCACTGAGATGACCCGACATACTTCTTTTGGAAGAGAATCTTCATCTCTTTCTTCAGCTTTATCTATTTTAAGCTCCGACATGAAGTCAGCAAGCTTGATAGGTCGCCTCACAGTCTGGTAGTACTCATCCAAACTGTTGATAACTCTCTGAGTTACAGTCATTTTCTCCTTGGGCTTCTTCAATTTAGTCTTCTTCTTGGATGATTTCTTCTTTCCAGACTTTGAAGTGCTAGCTTGGTTGGAAAACTGTTTTGAAGTAGAAGGTCGTATCACCGGCAGTGCCTTCAAATCTATCATTGGCTCAATAGGAGACTTCCACTTTATACATGAAACTCCTTCAAGCTGCTTCAACATTTTCACAGTTTTCTTAGAGACCGCAGTCTCCCATTGTTCTTTTTGAATTGGCTTCTTTTCATTTCTTCTTTCTTCAACCAGGGGTACGGAAGAGGACGTGACTACCCGAGCTGATTCCTTTTTAGGGTGAGACAATACATTGTCGGACAATGTAATCTCTCCATTCTGATATTTTCTTTCAAGCCAATCCTTGAAGATGTAGCAATCTTCAATAGGATGGCTGAGTACCCGATGGTATGGGCAATAATTTGGGTCACCAGTGTGCTTCGACTCTTCGGGTCTCTTGCATTCAGGCAGTTCTAAACCCGATTTCAACACTTGTCGAAATAATTTGGCGACACTCTCCCTTTTGAATGAATATTCTTTATTCATTTTATCTTTGAGGGATTGGAACGTTCTATCACTAGTTCCTATTGCTTGTCTCTGGCCTCCATCTTGATAAGTTCGTGGCTTATCATTTCCCCCTAGTATCAACTTTGGCTGGGGGTTGGGGTTGTAGGCCTGTTTGGGCTTTTCTTGATATTGCATCGGCTGCTTGCCCTTGTCTACGTTATAAATCACCTGCTTTTCTCTATCAGCTCTGGAGAAGAATGTAGAGTCGGCATCACCCCTTCTAGCACCTAGAGCCTTAGCCTTCTTGGGCTTATCAGAGTGATTTTCTGACCTGGACAAATTCAACTTTTCAAACTTAGCCACTCTATCGAGCAAGTCTTGAAATGTATTTATCGTAGCCATGCACAGGAAGGGTTACATCTTATCATCAATGTTTCCCATTAACAACTGTACTGCATGTTCTTCCTCAAGCTGCTGCTCACATTTCATGCTTAAATTTCGCCAGCGAGTGATGTATTTAGTCACTGATTCTTCTCTTTTTCTCTTATCCAGAGCGAGGTCAGCAATCGTGATCTTCTCAGTTGCACTAGCGAATCTCTTCACGAACATATTTTCTAATTCTGCGAAGGTCTTCACAGAATTATTTGGCAGTTCAGCGTACCATTCGAAAGCTGTTGCTGTCAAACTGCTAACGAATTGTCGGAAGAGTAGAGCGTCATTTCCTCCTGTGTTCCCACAGGTGGCTTTAAACTGTGCCAGGTGCTGTCGGGGATTGTTAGTACCATTGAAAGTATTGAACTTTGGTACATAATACCCTTTTGGGTACGGTACTTGGTCGTACTCAGCCGGGTACGGACGACCTTTGCCCACCAACTTTTCTGCTTGATCGACGGCTATAATAGCCCTGATCTTTTCTGTAATAATCCCTTCCAATTGTGCAGCGGTCACAGGTTCAGAAGTACTTGCAACATTTTGTGGAGTGGGCTGACGGATCACATTATGAGCCTCGTGACCATCTTCAGGAGTGCCCCGTACTCCTGAGACTTGAGGCATTTGAAAGTTTGGAGGATCCGGAGGAGGATTGGGCATGGCACCAACAGCAACAGTTCTCTGCATCATTTGCATCATTGCCCCCATCTGAGCCATCATCTCAGTCATTTTCTCATTTAACTGAGAGATTTCTCTATCTTTGGCTCTCATCTGTCGCTTCATATGTCTTTGCATGTCTGCAAGCGTGACATTTTCGTCAGCGAAGGGATTCTCCTCGGCTTCTCCTTCTTCTTCTGCTTGGGAGTGACCACCTCTGCCAGTGGTGGACCCAGCTTCACGACGACGGTGATAAACTCGCCTAATCGGGGGTTGTTGATCGTCTTCATCTTCACCCTCATCATAATAGGTTTCCTCATTAACATTGGTGTGTCTCACCATATAGACAACTTCCATGTCCAGAGTATTATTTGTTTCTTGAATTTCTTCTTCTAAATTTTCATCTAGAAATTCATCAATGTTTTCTTCCCCTTCGAGGTATTCTTGTATGTTTTCGTCATCTTCAAGGAATTTCTCTTCTTCAATGTTTTCTACCCCTTCCATATTTTCTTCTTTTTCTAGTATTCGGATCTCTGAGCGGCGCCGCCACTGGATTTCCGGTTCTTGGTTAGGTATGGGGACTTCTTCAACCAGTGGACTGCGGTCGAAGTTAGTCTCTTTCTTTGGAGGGGATGGAGGGCGACGGGATCCCCTGGAGGATTCTCCAAGGTGTCTACCGTTTGGAGGAGTGTCATTATGGGTCCTTTTAGGGGCCCATTTTTGATGTTGTTCGTAGATTTGGGCGGATCTCCAGGAAGCCTCACCAGATGTCACGCCCAGTTCAGTTCCTCTTTCTCTTCTTTCTTTTTCATTTCCTCGAGGCTTTGGCCTCCAGACTTATTTTTCTTTCCACCGGGACCTTTCAGTGGTGGATCCCTGAACATATGGTTCAGGTGTCACACCCCGATGTTCACCGCGTGAGACATATCTTCTTTCTCTTCTTTCCGTCATAGCAGATAGACGTTCTCTTGGCGGAGTTCTTCTAGCCTCAATCACCAAAGGTCGTTGGAGCTTCTTCTTTTTCAGACCTTTCTCCTTTACAGTCTTCAGGACCCGATAGACCCGGGCTGAGAGAGTTTCAGGTTCCTTTCTCTTTGGAGGAGCTGGGACCTCTTGTCGTTGCTCCCAGAAAGACTTCTTCAACTCACCAGTGGAGCTATTCCTTTTCACCCATTTTAAATCAGAAAATTTGTTCCGGGTAGGAACATTGGCTTCAGGCACTTGGGCCGGCAGATTTGATGGGTGGATTGGGAGTTGTTGTTGCTGAGCTCGGAGTTCAGCATTCATCTTTCTCCTTTGTCTTCTTGTAGGCCTACCTCCGGATGGGGAGGCTTCAGCATTATACTCTCCAGGCGCAGATAACCTGGTTGACAGAGTGGTGGTGTTTGCAGTCACCACAGAGATTCTTCTGCCAGCCACAATCCTCTTGGTTGATGGGATTTTAGGCTGTGACAGCCTCTCGAACACAGAAATCCTCCCACGAGGAGTTTCAGCAGTAGGTCGTTGTACTGGCAGATGTACACGACGGATAGGAGCATTATCAGCATTGAGTCTTCTGACAGACTTCTCAATATTCCTACCATTCGCAGGAATGGCGGCACTCCTTGCAGCAATCGCCGGGAAGTCAACGCTACCAAACTGGATGGTAGCTCCGGCACTTCCAGTCTCAATAACAGCATTCGCCAGCTGAATCCTGGCTCCTTGTCCCAGTTGGACAGTCATCGGTGTGTTCTGTAGATCCATCTGCATAAATGAAAGGCAAGGGTTAGTAATCAGAATCTGATACATCACCCCGCACTTTCAAAATGCAGAGACTTGCACAGAACACTAAAACAAAAATAGACCAACAATGATTAGCATAAGCAAGCAATAAAAATAAATTTAAAACACTGCTGAATGCCAAATGAATTTGTCAAATGATCACTTTTAGAAAATTCAAAGTTTTGAACTTGTTAAAGGATCATTTTGATAGACTCAAAAATTTTGAGTATGATTTGAAATAATTGCTACTATAATATTGAGACGACTAGCCAAAGATGGAAAGAGAGACCAATCCCCAGCGGAGTCGCCAGAAATCTGTGGGCTTCGAAAATTCGTCCCCGGCCTCCGCTCGCTTTTTTTCTTATTCGGCGAGGGAGTTTTAACGAACTAAGTTCCGGGGTAAATTTTGGAAGGCAGATGGGTTTGTAGATAAGACACTACCCAGAGATTTCGCCCTCATTTTGTGAGGACTTTATGATCTGAGTTATGGTTTCCTATAGGCGCAAGCCCCTATAGTTAATTACCCCTCCCGATCACGAGAGAGAACTTTCGATTAAGGCTAGTCGTCAATCAGATACGTATAGAGATACGTGTTATCTGGCATATAGTAGCAGCAATGGTTGGATTTGGAAATATTTGAGATTGGAGAACTAGATTTGGATTTTTGGAAAGGTTTGGAAAGTTTGGAAATAATTGGGAATTTAGAGATTTTGATATTCAAAATAGAAATTGCACCATCTTGTACTTAAAGCGGATAGTGGGGGAATGAATGATGGACCCGATCAAGATCCCATGGTTCCGTCGTCCCGGGCCATCGTGGTCCCTGGTGTACTTAGTCAGAGGAGGTAGTCGACCCAACCTGACAGAAGGATCCTTGTCGGCAGCCATGGGTTGCTTCGTCCAAGGGAACCTTGTAGACCGGGGTTGAATGTTTGTCTAAGGGGACAAATTTGAATTCACCTTAGCTAACAAAGGGCTTTGTGCCCTATCGATCATATCCTATTGATTCATATCTCAAGGATTTAACGCCATTAAGGAGCGTATTGGCTCTGGCCATAACCGCTATCTGTGGTGCCATTTGGCGGCAAAACCACTCGGTTCAGAGGGCCCCGGGTCATAACCGTTTACCTGCAGTGCCATTTGGCGGCGAAACTGCCGGTTAGAGGACACGTACCACGTCCTTACTGGCAAGAGATTGTTTGAGAATGGATCCTAGTGATATTTTCGACTAGGCATTTGGCTCTTTGTGAGCTAGAGTTTATTTGAATTTGTCCACCCCGACAGACTGTTGCGGAGGATGGATGAATTTTGCTTTAAGTTTTGATGGGTTTATTTCAATTTTAAATATTTTTGGATTTTGGAATTTTGGGATTTTTGTGGAGTTTTTTGGGTTTTTGGATGGAGCATGGAAGACATTTGGATATTTGAGAGTCATTTGAAATGTTTGTGAACCCCTCCGGTTGAGATAAACATTCAACACGGCCATCATCGGGGTGTACTTGGAATCATTTCCTTTTATGGATTGAACCTTGTCAACTCTGTCGGCCTGTTGACAGAGGATCGGGTTTCATAGGCTTCGTGCCTTTATTAGTGAATTCATATTGTTGTAGGCCTAATATGAATGTTTTAAAGCAAATATACCGGTCGCCACAGCTTTATATTTGCTTAATGGTTCGAACCCTGTCGACTTCTATTGACCCGTATAGAAGGATCGGTTTCGAACCTGAATTCACTTGTTAACCCGCGCAGCATCCCTAGACATCACGTGTGTACCAATAATACGCTTGTCGGGGCCCATGCGGGTTTTATAATTATTTTTACCCCTTTAGTGTACCTATGTGTATACAATTTATAGTGCACGTGCAGGGGTACTTTGAAATAATTGTAAACGCCTTCTGTCTGCTTGTACGAATGTTGCAGATCCGGTGGCGTGGCGTAACAGCTTCTAAATGGAGTTGTTCGCTGCTTCGTACAGGTAGACTATCGTGCACTACTTGTTGATTTTTGTAGGCGGATCATAATGCACTAACTAATCTCCTGCCTTATGATCGTATGAGCTCATACTTGTCATATTCTTCAGGCATTTTGTTGTGATTTTTGGTCTTTTCAACACATCCGCTACTGCTGCACCTTGGTAGGTAGATGTATTCCTTCATAGATTGACTTCAGGATACTGCATTTACTGAAGTCTTTCTACACCTACCCATAAATGACATGTTATACATACATCCGTATTCGTAGAAAGATTGTATGTATTGCAGATCTTTTGTAGTGACTTGTAGGAGTTCGTATTGTTGCTTGTGAGTGAACTGACATTTCACTTATATTTGGAATTTTAATGAATGACCTTCATTCATTCATTGACCTTTTTATTTGCAGGGGATACATGTCTTCTACGTCGACCTCCTGGAAGTATTTTGTAGAAAATCCATAGTTTCTGCATCGAATCCACCCGTTCACCAATCTTGGGTGGTCCACTGATTGTATTTTGTAGAGACGGATCATATTTGATACGGTCTTTTAAAGATACCCGTAGGAAAGTCATTTGCACCAGTACCATATCGGCGATTTTACTTGCTTACAAGGACGGATCTTCTACTATCAAGTAGTAATGCTGCATTCTCAATCTACAGGCATTATTGCTAGCATTAGAGGTTTCAATGGTGTATTTAGGGGACATACACATTAAGCAACCATTCGTTGTCCTTGTGAGTAAATTGCATTTAACTTTGTAGGAACTATTGTAAGAGTTTGTTGCATTTGCTTGACACTGAACTGTCACTTCTTGTCGTTATGTCGCCTAATAGTTCTTGCATCTCGACCATCAAGCAAGTTGTACTTGGAATCGACATTTAGTTTGAGTTGGAACTTTGTTGCATTCTCTAATTGATCTTTGCTTGTGGGTATGGTTGAAATGTTCATTAGCAATCATTTAAATTCGATCTCTACCTCAAGTTTGAGTAGAAGTTCAAGTTTTGCTATAGTTTTGTTCAGTCCAAGCTCTTCTTGATGTTGTATAGTTCGAGTTCAACTTGAGTTCATGTCCATGCTCAAATCAAACTCTTCTTGGTTGAGTTTGCTTCAAGTCTTTACTTGAGTTCAACTACTCAAGTCAAATTTGAATCAAGTTCTTTATTCATAAGCTTGAGTTCAATATCAAAGCTCACTTGGCATTCCAATCAAGTCTAAGTATAAACTTATTTCACTTAGATTCAATTGTTTGTTAATCATTTGCTTTATGTCCAAATACAAGTTCTGGCTTGAGTCCAAATCAAAGTCCCCTGTAGTCTTGTTCAAGTCCAAGTTCTTTGTTCAACTCAAGTAAGTTCAAATAGTCCCCTGCAATTCACTTGAGTTCAAGCCTTGTTGGCTTAATGTTCAAATCAAGTTCTAGTTCTTTGTTCTTATCATTTGATTTTTAAATCAAATGTAGGCTCAAATCTTATATTTTCAAATTTGTTTGGGTTTGAGTTCACTTAGGTCGATTGAATCAAGTTTATAAGTCCGAGTCCACCGTTCAATCATGTCCAAATGTTCACAAGCTGAGTCCAAGTTCGATCGTCTTTTGAGTTCAACCAAGTCCAGGTACGAGTCTCATTCTTGTCCATTTGATGTGCAAATAAGGTCCAAGTACAGTCCGTCTTCACCCAAAATTTCGGCAGCCTCCCGGCGTCTCCCCCGTTTAGGGGAAAACTACGGAAAACTGGGCCTTTCCCACCACGCTAAGAAAAGCGTGTATGGTAGATGTCCTCTTTCGAGGACACCGCGGCCGTGTAATTTTTGATCCCCCACCACGCTAAGAAAAGCGTGTATGGGTATTTTTTGTTTGTAGAAAAGTATTTTTTTTATTTTTTGAAAATATTTTGCAATAAAAGAACGGTTATTTCCCCGCAAGCGGGTACTTATGGGTATCCCCGCTTCGTCGTGCGCATCGCACCGGGCTCCCTTCCCACCACGCTAAGAAAAGCGTGTATAGGCGGGGAAACCAAGGCGATACGAACTTCGAAGAAGGAATTAGGTGATTACCCGCTTCGTCGCAGGCGTCGTGACGCACTCCCTCCCACCACGCTAAGAAAAGCGTGTATAGGTGGTCATTTTGTCTCGACGAACGCGTTGAAACGGGTTCTCGGAGTTTTAGGGTTAGAGAGTTATACCTTGGCGGTCGTCGGCGTTGGCTTGAGGGAGAAACACATTTTTTTTTTTTTTTTTAAAAGGATTAGTTATAATTAAATTTAATTATAACTAATTATAATCATTATTATTTAATTATGATTAAATATTTAAAATATAATTAATTTAATTGATTATGTTTAATTACTAATAATTATTAATTAATTAATAATATAAGATAATCATTCATAATTAAAATAAATTAATTATAAATGATTATAGTTATTATTAATTAATGATAATTAAAGTAATTAAATATAATTAAATAATTATATTTTAAATTAATTAATAATAATTAAATAATATTATGATAATTAGTTATAATTAGAATAAGTTAATTATAACTAATATTCTTTTTTAATTAATTTAAAATTATTATAATTAAACAATAATAATTATAATTATTATAATTATTATTAATATTATCATTACTATTATTTTTTAATAATAATAATAATAATAATAATTATAATAATAATAAAATTTCCCCCTCCCCTTTCTCTGTTTCACGGGATTTGGCCGAGAAACGCGCAAGAGGGAGATGATACCTTCACGGCCAGCGAGCTCCAGCCGTGCTGCTTCCGATCGGACACGAAGGGCGGCTCGGAATCCCTGGATCGGGATCGGCACAGTGGCGAGGTCGGAGGAGAAGACTGGATGGGGAGTTCGGAGCTTCGGGTTCGACAGAGATCGCAGGAGGAAGCTCGGTCGGGACTAGGGAGATGGTAGGCTTTCTCACTTACTTCCTCTCTCTCTCTCTTTCACGGGATTCGGCCGAAGAGGCGCAGGAAGGGAGAAAGGGATCGGGGGGCTTGGTCGGCTGAGGAAATCGGGAAGAGGGAGGAGGCTTCGGGGTCGACAGTGGAGATGCAGAGAGCGGAGAGTGTTGTGTGAGTGTAGAGGAGTGAATGGAGTCGTGTGGGTTTTATAGACGGGAAGATGGAGCACGGTCGAGGCGAGCTCGCGGGATTTACGCAGAAGATGCGGAGAAGCGACGCGAACGGCGCTGCACAGCGGGATTTCAGCTGGATTTGCGGGAATGAATGCGAACGGCGCCGCGTGTACAGTGATTTTGACGGGATTTCTGGCTGAATTCGTGGATCACTTGGATAAGGTATGTTCTATTATACATTTTTTTGTTTTCTTTTGGCTTTGATCCGGAGGTCAACACTAAAATACCCCACTCACTTCTGAATCCGCAAGCCCCACACATCAAATGATAACCTCATCCTCTTCCCAACATCAACACATTCTAGTTACTAATGATCATCACATGCTCATTAGATCTAAAACAGGCTCCTCAAACCCCAAGTATATTTTTCAGCATGCATCATGTCAATCTAACATGCTACACTCAAGCTATCCAGGATTGGAAATGAAGGCAAACCATATCTTGAGAATTTCAAGCTCACTAACAATAGGAAATGTATACACTTGTACACCTCCCTGCACGCCAAAATGTCCCAGGTTGTCGATGGACATTCAAAACCATAATCAATTATGATGGTATCATGATTCAACACAAAACCCACCATGCACAAGGATAGAAGCAAGAGTAAGGGGTAGACTACACAGATACATTCAGTCATGCAGCTAATATGCCCACAATTAGAATTCTCCTTTCAATAGCTCTATATCACAACAGGGATGTCTTACAACTTGATGTATCCAATGCATTTCTACACAGTAGGCTTAATGAGGCAGTTCACATGCATATATGCCCTCAATTTAAAGATTCACAACACCCCAATTGTGGGTCTACTGGAGGAAGCTATATAAGAATTCAAACTGGAACCAATTAATGATTCACCACATTCTCAGTAAACCTACTGAGTCTTGGATTTTACTACAAGCTCGAGTCTTATGATAAAAACATTAGATGACGTAAATTTTAATATTCTACATGATTTGCTGAATTCACCCTATTTATTTTCTCTTTAATTTAACATACACAATTCAACAAAGCGAGTAGTACATGCAGGTTACATGAATATCATATATGGTTCAAATCTTCACGGAGTCCAAACCAAAACAAGAAATCACGCAAAGCTGTACACATTGGGAAAAAGATCTTATAAAGATTTAGTTTTAATTTTTGAGTCCTCGAAGTCCAAACAACTCAATTGGACAAAAACAATAACGTCAGTGGATCTGCTACTCTATTAAAATGCAAGCGTATAACTAAGTAGTACCAACCCCTTCGCAGCTAATTATAAATTTCATGAAAATCAGCTACTGATAAAAAATCTGCATGGAAAATCTAATGCTTCAACACATTCGGAAACCAAAATCAGGATTCACAACAAGCATTGGAATGCAATGAAAAAACATCCGGAAACAGAGAGATTCGTTACCATAGATCACTGTAATCACGTTCAGCAGCATGATGCTCCTAACCTTCTTTGATGCAAAAACAATCCTCTTCCACAGCGGCCGCCTCTGGATCGAATTTAGGCGAAGCCTAGCCATCTGCCTCCGGCTCAGCGGAGCAAATATCTCCGCTTCTTCCGCCACTGGTGTAGCTCCCATGATCTGCCTCCAACCCTTTTCGACCACTTCCGGAGATAATAACTCGAGATCGACATCGATCTTCGGGTGCTCGACGGACGGCGGAGGATCGCGCGGCGATGACCGAGGGAGTCGCCTCGCCACCGTGAACTGTCTGATCGGATCATGAAGGAAAAAGGTAGAGAGCGATAAGGAGGAACTGCCCAGTGAGGGGCGTGAGGCATCGATCGGTGGCCAGCGCCATGTGGGAGGGCCAGTAGAAGCCATGCGAAGGCGCTGTAGAAAACTGTGAGAAGTGATCTGGCCTCTGGGAATCTAAATCTTATGGAATTTAGCCCCCCTTAGAATCCACGAGAGCAACGGATACAGAGCACAGGGCCACAAAATGTTAAAAATCATTTACTCAAGCCTATGTGTGTCTCGCATAATATTTAAAATCAAATAAATATCTCTTTTATTTATTTTTTTATTATTTATTTTTTTAAATAATCCCAAAATATCATTTCGGAATAAAATATCCTCTATTTTAAAAAATTAAATTGGAATGGATCCTTCAGCAATCAGTCACATGAAATTGGGAAATTATTCTGTGATGTCACGGGATGCCGTCTGAATGCGAATCACAATGTGTCACATTATTTTTTTGTTGTATACTGGTGATGTGTACCGTTATGTGTCGGATGACGTGACGTATTTTGATCAGCTTACGAACGATCTGCTGACCACACAGAATAATTTCCCCATAAACTTTTTAGAAAAGGCTGCTCTACCATTGCTTTTTTCATTTATAGTGATCTTTTGCATGTACTCAATTTGCCACAAAGTTTCTATCTCCATCTTCAACTAGTTATTCAAAGTTAGTGATGAGTTTTACCAATACCATTTAAACTATAAACTTTAAATCCAGAATAACATTAGTGGCAATGATATGGCATTTGATATTATTGAATTTTGCACTAATTACTATTTGATAAATGTACTGCTAAAGATCAAAGAGAAGGAGGGCATTTTCGTAACAAATTGTCAACCTAAGAAGGTCAACTCACAGTCATATCTTGATGAGAATGTTTTAAAGTTTAATTATTTTGTTATGATTATGTCAAATATTAAATGAGCAAAAAATGCAACATCTTCTACAGTTTTTGTTAACTTCTCAAATTACATATATTATGTTATGAATGTTGGGTTATATACAAGAATTGCACTATATTATGTTGTCCATTTCTCTTCAATGAACCTTATTTAAATCATGTCCACACCATATTATAACTATGTTCAAATATTGCTCAAATCTTATTCAATCCATGTTCAAACCTTGCTAGAACCATGTTTGAACGGGGTTTTAACCCTTTTCAAAATATTGTTCGAGTAGTGTTCAGACCTTATTTGATTTTTGCTTAAACGGTGTTCGATCCTCAAACCATCATCTTCTTATAGCAATCCTTGAACCACCCTCACCTGAATATAATCCTAAAAGCACTGTTGTTCAATTAAGATCCATGGGCCACCTTCGTTTGACTATAGATCTTAGATCTCCATTGCTCAACTATAGTTTTGCAACCATCGCCTAACTATGGTCCTCTAACCATAACACAACCATAGTTGCTCGAACACCATTACACAATTATGATTTCCCTAATACCATTATCTAACTACGATCATCTACCCACCATCGTATAACTACAATCATTTAACCACTGTCACTCGACTACGATCCTCTAGCTATCATCGACTGATTATGATCCTCCAAACAACATTGCCCAACCATTACTCCTCAACCATTATCAAGTATATGCAATCTTCTGAACACTATAGCCCAACTAAATTGATGTCATTGAAATTGTTATCCACCATCACCAATATCATTTACACACACAATCACCTATAAAGCTAGTGCACGTTGTTGACACCAATACTAGCACTAGCTAACTTCATCACCACTATCACCAACAACATGAATATAAACTATCACCTATAAGGTTGATGCATATCATTGTTACAAAGGGTAATGATTATTGACGTTGTCGCCGCTAATGTACATCAATGTATACCATTGGCTATAAGGTTCATGCACATTGTCAATACCAACCCTAACTTCCAACACCAATACAAAATTTTATATTAAACTTCTTGGTCATTAGTCATTGTACATTGTTAATATTAATTATAACTCCTAATGTCAACACCAAGAGTCTTACTAAAGTCGTCGACCATTAGGTTCTCTCTTCTAAGAAGAATGCCCTAATGAACATCAAATAATCTATTAAATGCAACTCCCATGCCATAAATCTCTTCAAACTTCCACCACAATATTCATTTTAAAGCATTTAGGTCTACTTTATTATATCAACAACTTCTCCAATTACATGGAAGAATATCATTTGTAAATAAATGAAAAATATTAGTTAAATTATTATAACTACATCATACCTGACAAATTTTCCATTTCTTGATATTCCTCATAAATTGTTTAGTCTCTTGCAACACCATTTTTTATCTATGTATGCTAAATATTTTAATAAACTCCAAACATTAAATATTCATCTATCATCTGAATATTCTAAAATATCATTAATAAATATTAAAATATTTATTTATGATATATAAACATTGCATTTTTCAATAATATATTATTGATATATCATCAAAAATTTATGTTGATCGGGCATGAATCTCGAAGCAAAATCAAGTTGGAAACTTCAAAAATTAAATATGGGATCATCTAAACTTTAGCAAACTTATTGTCGAAATGAAGGTCTCAAAAATACAAACCCAATGACACCAAATTCAACCCAACCCGAGCTCAAATGGGTCCAAATCAAAGACCCAAAGTGCATTTGGAAGGTTCAATCCATAATTTGGATTACCAAACAGTTTCCAAATGTGGTGTGCTTATAATTGAATCGAGCAGCTCGACAAAACGAATCCAACGAGCCCAAGATCGTTGAAATTTGATATCATTAATACATTCAAATGCTCAATAAATGGTCCATGATCAAGGGATTCAACATCGGCCATCCCTTCAAACCACTCCCAATTTACCCTTGATTTTTCTCTTATTTACTAGTCATGCCACTCTTAGAAAACTATAAATAAACCCCTCATTCCTCATAGAGGGGGATCCCAAAAGGCGTGGAAGAAAAAGGCCCAAGCAAGAAGAAAAAGGAAGAAAATGAAGAGAGCTCTCTAGCCACAAGACTCTTCCTCGACCACTACCGTTACTTCCACCCGGCATCCTACCGACGTCGGAGTTCTGCTCGAAAGCCAACTAAAGCTGGAGTTATGCCAGACCAACAACTAACGCCGGAGCTCTACCCACCCCAACTGACTTCGGACTTCCACCCAACATCAGACTTTTATCCGAAGCCAGAGTTCTACCCGTCCGCCGACTTTTGTTGGACTTCTACCCGACGCCAAAGTTCTGCCCGTCGCTGGACTTCTTTCCGTCATTTGTCTTTCAAAGAACTTCTACCCGACGTTGGACTTCCGCTCGTCGCCGGATTCCTACTCGACGTCGGACTTTCGCCTGTTATCTGAGCTTTCATGGAACTTCTACCCGACGTAAGACTTTCGCTCATCGTTGGACTTTTATTCGATACTGGACTTTTTCCCACACTGGATTTCTACTCGAAGCCGGACTTCTGCCCGTAGCCGGATTTCTGCCCGTCATCAGACTTCTACCCGATGCCAAACTTTTGCCCGTCACCGAACTTTTGTTCGGTGTTGGACTTTTGTCGGGCTTCTATTCGATGCTGGAGTTTCGGCCATTGTCAAATTTATACCCAACACCAGACTTTCGCATATTGCTGGATTTCTTCCCGTCGCCGAACTTTTGCCCGTCGCCTGACTTTCGTCGAACTTTTGCACATCGCCGGATTTCTACCCGACGTTGGACTTCCACCCGTCACCGAATTTCTACTCTACGTTGGATTTTTATTCGTCAACAATCCTTCCGACCTCCTTCACCTGACAACAATCTTTCTAACCACTATCGCCCGCCACCTATGGTCCTTCTGACCTCCGTCGCCCACCGACTACAGTTCTTCTGACATCCATCACTGGACGATGGTCCTTCCGACCTCCGTCGCCAGATATTGGTCTTTCTGACTTCCGTCGCCCTTCGACTATGGTTATGTCGACCAAATAAGCATATCAATACTGCTTCATATAAGTCCCATCATGTAATGCACGTTATATGATGTGTATTTATTACATCAAGCCAAGGCCTTCCCCCAAAGAAGTACCTCATTTTTAATCGATTGCAAATAATAATAGATTCATTCAAACTGGGTCAAGCCCCATGGTTTTTCCCCTTTTTAGGGTTTTCCACAAAAAAAAACTTGGTGTCTATTATAAATATTGCACACTCATTATCTGTATGCGTACTGGATCTTCGTTCAAAGCTAAGACGAATAATTGTGGATTCATTCAAATTGAACCAGACTCCGTGATTTCCCCCTTTTAGAATTTTTCACGTAAAAAATTTGGTGCCTCTCATGAATACTGCACTCTCACTTTTTATTTGTATATATGCTAAATTTTCATACAAAAATAAAACATTAAAATTTATACTTCTCCACCGCCGCAAATATCCCACGACCCAACAGTTATCATTGCTTTGTGATATATAAAACATTACTTTGATAATATATTATCATAGCATATAAACTTGAAAAAGTCTCGGTTTTTTTTTTTTCATAATTAGATCAGTAAATGTGAAGTGCGCACATGCAGACTAACATCGACGGGCCCACTGAACCCTCCTAAGATTTCCAAATCCAAGAAGCCGATGATATTTTTCATAACGCAAAGAAATTACCTGACATCAAGCAGAAATACGAGCCAAAAAATATACATGAGGCCAACAAATATTGGGCACATGGAGGAATAGACTATTAAACCACAGGATTCACATGGGTCTATTTCCCATCATACTGAACCTTAAGAGCTATCGTTTTCCCTGACACAGAGATAGTAACCTCATCAGAGAGAGGAGATTAGCTGTTCACTTGAAAACAGACCCTTTCAAACGAGAAAGATTATTAGATGTGGAGTGCGAACGGAGAGAACCGTCCGCACAAGCACTATACCCAGTTAAGTACCAGCACTCGGTACCGCTGGGTATCGCTAGATACTCAATATTTGTGCGGACGATGCACACTCCGCACCTAATAATTTTTCTTGCCAAACGAAGTTGGGCCATGCCTGTAATTTTTCAATAAAATAAAATATATAAATAAAAACTGGGCACAATTATCATTCTAAAAAAATTATCATTCTCACAATTTTCATAGGTGACAAACATTGTAACAAAAATTGAATTTTATTTTTTATATATTAACCTAACAATTAAATATTTAAAATGATATGAATTATCAATTATATGCATTTGCAAATGATATAACAAAACCATAAAAATTTAACAAATTATTGAAAATAAAAAATGATTATTTTATCATTCTATAATGTTGTAAATATATAGCCAAATAATCATTGATGAAATAAATTTGTATTCATCCCTACAAAACACTATAAATTATTAAATTCCATAAAAATTCCAGGTGCAAACTACGACTCATATAAAAGTACCGATTTTATTTACTTTTTGAAAAATTTCTGTGCTGAAGCATAATTTATTATATACAAAATTCGATCACAAAATTTTCACAATAATTTCAAAAACACTTATCCATCTAATCACCCATTTGATTGGTCTCATAAAATTAAATTAAAGGCTTATTTGGCATGGCATCATCTAGCCGTGCCGTGTCAAACATGAGAAAAATGATTACGCTCCGAGTTCGGACGTCATCCGGACTCCAATCACGTGAAAACATTTGAGTTTTTTTCTCTCTTCTACACATACTGGTATAAGAGAGAAAAATCTGTGTTTCACGTGATTGGAGTCAAGACAACGTTCCGGACTCTGCAAGTAATAATATCTCCAAATATGCAAGGTTCATTTCGTTAGGAAACATAACAATAAACCCTAAAAAAGCCCAAAAATAGAAAAAGTGCATCGTCTTACTGTGTTCATAAGCCGTTTGAGATTTTTCCTTACTGAGATTATCGCTTCAAAGTCAGAGTCACCGAGAAATCATGATATGATGGCAATCCACATGTATTTATCCCCTTCAAGTTCTCCATTATTTTAAGTGCAATAAAATGTAAAATTTTGCAACAAAAAAAAAAAAAAAAAGATAAGAGAGTAAAGTTGGAAACTCAATAATCAGTCAAGCATTGCGGTAACTCGTCCAATGAGCTCTTCTTTTTTACCGCCTACCTTCATCTTTTTACTAGCAAGAAAGCATTTTAGATCCGAAACAGTAAGAGTTTGTAGCTTACCTCTTGCATGGAAGTCAAAGACCTGAAAGGCAGAAGTATTAGGACTTCCCTCCTTATAACTCTTCCCATGCTAAAAAAAAAATTCGTAGCGTGAATATGGCTTGCCTTCGAATTTACATCGGAGCTATCGGAGGGTTGCTTTGTCTTCATCTTCATGGAAGCATCTGATTTACCTTCTTTACTGTGAACTTGATAATGATGAATAGTAAGATCAAAGAAAGAAACTAGTTTATTATATTGAAAAAGGACCACGAAAATAGACAGTCTAATAAGATTGCAAATTTAACTCAGTGTTTGGAAGAGCAGGTTATATTCAGAAGATAATTTTTACTTGCAGAGATGTAATAAATACAAAAAGTTACAAGACAAAATATTTGACTTGATAAGAACTCAATATATACATAAAGCTTATATTCTCTCATTAATTTTTCTCTCAAAATCATTAACAATAACAAACATGAAGGCAGCACATTCTTCAGCTTGATGGTCAATGAAATGAGTCAAACAAGATCCAAACTTGCCCATGTTCCAACTCATTTACAACCTTACTGTCCAACTTAAAAGCCAATCTAACCTAAGCATCTAATTAATGTTGCAAATCTATTTTTCATGTCTTATGTTTTGATGATTAACAAACACGGTTTCTCTTAATTGGACAGCTTGTTGCTTCTAACTTTTCAGGAATCGAAGATCAGACAATCAAAAAGGAGCCAAGTTCAGGAATGCGTAGGTTTAGGGTTGAGTCAGTCTGTACTTTTGTTTTTTACCTTTTGAGTCTACTTGTAATAGTCAAAGAGACTGATGCAATGTAACCCTTCACACACACACTTGAGAGACTTATAATTTCTGTTTTTTCTCATATCGGCCAGGACGATTTTCTGGATCGGCCTGGACGATCAGCTTAAAACAGAAAGTCTAATTAAGGATTCTTAAATTAAGGCAGCCGTCATTAACAGATCGTCCTGGACGATACGTGTATCGGCCAGGACGATAAGCTCAAAACAGAAAGAAGTAGCCGCCATAGTCAAGTATGGTATACTGTATCTTTAAATTATCGGCCAGGACGATCCTCGGATCGGCCTGGACGATATTCACAAATTATGCCATAATTTGTTCAGGGAATCAAGGGAGTAATTAAGGTTGATTGATACGATTATATCGTCCTGGACGATCGCAAGTTCGGCCAGGCCGATCTAGTCAAAAACCTTAAGTTACTTCAGGACGATCAATATCGGCCAGACCGTATCCAGGGCTATTGTCAGGACGATTTTCCTCTGATTTGAACTGATCGGCCTGGACGATCGTGAGATCGGCCTGGACGATCAAGCCAATTTTCAATCGTCTTGTTTCCCATCCAGGGCGATGCTCTGGCCGATCATCATTGATTTGTACTGATCGGCCAGGCCGATGTCCATATCGGCCTGGACGATATTGTCGGCAACTTGCAATTAATGAGCTCTTTTGAAGCTCTTCTATTTAAGAGCTCTTGTTCAACGTTTTTAAAGACCTTTGGCTGCTGCCTTGACCTGAGAAGACCTTGAGGAGAGAAAGAGAGAGAGAGGAGAGAGAGAGGATCTTGTGAGGGGGAGCTTGTGAGGGGTTTCACAAGGGTTGCTTCAAGGATCTCTCTGCGTCGTCTTCGTCTAGAATTTCTCGTCCGTGGAAGGGTCGGTAGAGGTAAGGAGTTTTGCTTTTGGTTCTGGTTCTCTGCCAGCTTCAGGAGGAAGCAAAAGGAGATAGGTTCTCTGCCTTGCCGGGGTGGTAAAAAGGAGGTTCTTGTGAGGGTTTCTCCACCTAGCCGTGGGGGCTAAAGGAGAGTCACTTTTTGTAGTACAATACTTGGAGGGTGCCTCCAAGGAGTGGACGTAGGTCGAGTCGACCGAACCACTATAAATTTCTGTGTTCCTTTTCTTGCTTCCGCACTTTTAAATTCCGCACTTTTTTGTGGTGTGATTTGGTTTATGTGATTTTATTTCTTTGTTTAAAAAGAAGTTTTTAAAAATACCAATTCACCCCCCTCTTGGTTAGTTTGGGACTAAGTTCATAGGGCTTAACATCCCCATCGAACTTTCAAGTGGTATCAGAGCCTGATTCGAAAATTAAAGTTTGAAAACTTTTTGAATTTGATCCATGTCTAACTTTGGGAATCGCAACACTACGGAAGGGTATTCTATTACCCGACCTCCTCTGTTCGATAACCTACCTTTTGATTTTTGGAAAACTCGCATGTCAACTTTTTTACAATCTACTGATTATCGCATGTGGATGCTTATTCAAGAAGGTTATTCTCCACCTTCTCGTGAAATTAACGGTTTTAAAACTGAAGTTGCTTTTACCGAATGGACTTTTGATGAACGAGATTTAGCTCAATTAAATGCGAAATGTTTGAATTGTTTTTTCTGTGCTTTAAAATCTGAGGATTACATGCGTGTTTCAACTTGCAAAACTGGTAAAGAAATTTGGGATAAATTGTGCATTACTTATGAAGGCACTAATGAAGTTAAACAATCCCGTTTAAACATTCTCTTGCATGACTACGAACTTTTTCGTATGAATTCTCATGAATCGATTTCTGACATGTACACTAGGTTTACTCAGATTGCTACTTCATTGCATGCACTAGGAAAAGAACTTTCGAACTATGAAAAAGTTAACAAGATTTTGAGATGCTTGCCTTCGTCTTATGATGCAAAAATTACTGCAATCACTGAATCTAAAGATTTGAACACCTATTCTATTGATAACTTGCTTGGCTCACTCATTGCTTACGAGCAAGGGGTGAATCAAAGAAATCTTGATGCAGGTGAGAAGAAAAAGGAGAAAACAATTGCATTGAAGGCACACAAATCGGATTCTGAATCTTCCGGGTCTGAAAGCGATGGAGTTGCCTTCATCACAAGGCAATTCAAAAGCTTTCTAAGGAAGAAACAAAAGCATCATCAAAATTAGAGAAAAGGTAAGGATCATAAACATATTAAAGGATCTTCTGATGTTGTTTGTTTTGAATGCAGAAAGCCTGGACATGTGAGAACTGATTGCCCTAAGCTTAGAGACCAATCAAGCAAAGAAAAAAATGATGAGAAAGCAAAGTCTAAGAAGGACAAGAAGAAAAAACAAAGGAGCTTTTGGGCAGAATCTGGTACTGATTCTTTTGAGACTGAACCAGAGGAAGAAACTACAAACTTGTGTTTCATGGGAAAAGATCAAAGTGATCAAGAAGAGGTATGTGAACTTTCATACGATCAACTTCTTGAAGTTTCAGAAAAAATCCATGCATCATATAGGAAATTAAAGAAAACTCATGCTAGCTTGAAATTAGAATTCTTAAATCTAAAAAAAAGAGCATGAAATTTTGATTAAAGACCATCAAACAATTGATTCAAATCACATGACTTTACTTGATGAATTTGATGAGTTAAATAAAAATCATGGTAAGCTAGTTGAAGAGCATGATGCATTGAAAATATCACACACATCTCTTGAATCTGATTTTAAGAAGTCAAAAGAAATAGAAAAAAATTTGAGGATTGAAAATGAAGTTTTAAACAATACAAACTTGAAGGTTCAAAATGATTTAGAAGCATGTAAAAAATTGTTGATGAATATTTTTTCGCACCGACCTGACCCCGATCGAGCCCGACTAGGCTCGATCGACTCGATCGATCGACGTCGAGACAAAATCGACTCAAATTAAACTCCAATTTAATTAAATTAAATCAATTTAATTAAATTAAAATTAAATCAAATCAATTCAAACACCGTCGAGCCCAATTCGACGCAGTTCGACACATTTCGGCGTCGATCCAAGTTTAATTTCGCAAAATTGACTCAATCGAACAAAATCGGACCCAAATCGACTTAAATCGATTCGGGTCGAGCCCAATTCGGAGCTGATTTCAGCCCCAATTGGCTGATTTGGGCTCAATCAACTCCCCAAATCAGAATTTTGAACCTAGGGCTGAGATTTTCTCTCAAATCTCACCCAAAATTTGGGTTCAATGTACTCAAGTACATTCCCCTCGTTTCAAGCAACGAGGCAGCCTCATTGGCTCATTTGGGCGGTCCCCTTGGTTTGTCCGTCCGAAGCCAGAGCAGAACAAGAGCGGGAGAGGGAGTGGGGAGCGGTATTCGGCTCCCCTGTTCTGTTCTTTCGCCCGTCCCGACACACAGAGAGAGAGCAAGCGAGAAAGCTCCAGGCGATCCTCTTTCTCGCGTGTGGAAGTCCCGACCAGCCTCCCTCTCGCGTGCGGATCTCCCCTCCGACCCCGCTCGAGGCTTCGACTGAGCCTCTCAGGCGGATCTTCTCCTTCGTGCGAGTCCACCAGGCGGAACCCCAGTTCGCGCCGAAGTCCAGTTCGCGTGGGTTTCGCACTCCTTGCGTGCGGAAGCCCAGTCCGCCTCCCTCTCGCGTGCAACGTTTCTGTCCGAGCCCACCCAGGGCCTCGGCCGAACCTACCAGGAGGTTCGGCTCTTTCTTTCGCCGGACCTGTGCGATCCGACCACCTCGGCTCCGTCTTGACCGACGCTAGGAAAGCTTTGCATTTACTGCAGCAGCTTCTTCTCCTTCCTCCTTCAACTCCGGCGACTTCGAGGCGACAAAGAACCTATCGGAGACTTCCAAACAGCAAAGGAAGGTTTCTAGCTCTTCCTCCTTCAACTCTGGCGACCTCGAGACGAGTTGGGAGCTGTTTGAAGCCTCCAAACAGCAAAAGGAGGCTCCTAAACCTCCCAAACAGCAGTTTGGAACCTTCAAATCGTTGTGGAGAGCGGTGGTGACGTCCGGAACGGCTTGGACAGCGGATTGGAGCTTGGAGCGGAGCTTGGACAGCAATCGGAGCTTGGAGCGGAGCTTGGACAGCAACTTGGATAGAAAATCGGAGCGCTTGGACAAACCGGGTGTGGTAAAATCCTTAAAACTTAGGCAAAACCCTAAGGCTCCATAGCCAATGCAATGTGGTTGACGATCCAAAACCTTAGGTCCTTAGAAACTTTAATTTTTTTTGGTCCCCAAAAACCCATTCGTTGGCTGTCCACTTCGCAAAGACTATGGAAATTAGGCGATTTCCATTAGTTGACTCTTATGTAAGAGTTCGGAGAGGATTTTGACACGCGTAGAGGCGTCGGGTTGTTATCCGACATCTCTCAAATGTATGTTATTCATCATATTAAGCTTAACACCTTCGCCTACATTCAAACCTTAGGGCATGTTACTTTTTGTAGCTAAAACATAGTGGATAGCTCACATCTTTTTCCCAAATCTCACATTGTGTACATGTACTTATACAACATTAGTGTCATGCGCGAAATAGACATATGATTTAGGAATTTTGTGGAGCTTGTGGGGTTGTCATAAGCCTTGCAACATATCCAAAAATATTTGTGATGACTTGTTGTAGGATCTAGTGTGAGTCTCAAAGATTCACTACGAACATCCTAGAGCAAGTGTTTTGATCAAACTCGCCTTTGGATGCGTTCTATGGTTTGTGATAGAAAAGTTGATGGCTAATCATTTTTGTTATGCAAATATTCCAAAGTTTGGAAACTCATTTTAATGTTTTTAATGGGTCAAATCATGCCAAAAGTGATTTGATCCCTTAAAGACTTTAAGATACATGTTTCCCTACTAAATCATGATTCAAGCCATATGTTATTTATTCCTTGCTTAAAATTAGTGAATGTATTAACTTGCAAATTTTCATAAATGTGCTTACTTAATCCTAAGTGTTGGTGAGATTGATTTGGAGCATTTCATGGACCTCAAAGGCCAATGCTCCATCGTATTAAGGGATTAGTTAAGCTCATTTTTCCTAATTTGCTAGATAATATGGTTAGATGCAAGCTCTCAAATTTCCAAATCATATTAGATACGATTTAGGGGAAACCACCTTCTTGTAGAGCTTTGATAATATTATAGGTTGTCTTCCAAATTCAAATTGTAGGACTAATCTTTCTACCCAAATCATGCCAAAATTGATTTGGAAATCTTTTCATTGAGTTGGAAGCTCTCTAGTAGTCTTCTCTTCCTCGTGTATGACAATTTGGAGCACCTCAAAGCTTCATGTTTCCATTGCATGAGCGATCTTAACTTAGGATTCCAAAAGACTCCTAGGTTCAAATCTTCATGCTTGTAGATACAAAATTTATAAGCATTCATCCTTCTCTCTTATGCATGGGTGATTGGAACCTTCTCAAGGTTCTAAATACATATAATTGCATGACTTTTGGATGCTCCCTCAAGGCTCCAAAAGTTAGATTATGTGAATCCTAGCTCTACCCTAGGAGCTACGAACCATCACATGTCTACTTTTAGGTTTCTCCTAGATGTCGCCAAAACGAATCTTTAGGATTTTCCTAGAAACTTCCAAATTCCCAAAATCATATCAAATTTGATTTGGGAAAACCCTCCAACGCATTAGGGAGTTGATCTTCCCCCTTTCAAGCAAATCCAAAACATTTGTAGGAGAGTAGGAGGTTCCCTTCCTTATATACATGTCCTTCATGCTTAATAGTTGGGGTGTCCTCTAAGTCCCAATTATTTTAGTCCATGAATCAAAGTTTTAGGAAACAAATCCTAAAGTCTCCACTCCGTTTGCTAATAATACAAAATTGGCATACAGGCACTCTTTTCATATGTGATGCGTTGGAACCTCCCAAAACTCCATAATATCACAACATGAAAATCTTGGACCTTAGAATCCAATTCTAAGTTCTTACACCCCTTCACTCAAACTAAATTGAGTGAGTAAAATCCATTTGAACACCAAATGTTCAAGAGATATCTCCCAATCTTGCGACCTTTAGGTCACATCTCATTTTTGTCGTCTCTCTACAATCCAAAAAGTTGTAAGAGGCCAACCCATTCTCTTAAGACTCAAAATAAGGAGAATGTTCACCTCTCTTTGTTCCTTTTAAACGCCACATGTTTAAAGGAACTTCTCCAAACTCAGGACCAAATCCTAAGTTTACTTCTTTCATTTGTTAAGACACAAAATTATCAAGTGAACGATTCTCCTCTTACATGATATCACCCTTGAGTTTGGGACCAAATTTCAAACTCTCCATCTCATTTGTTGGAACCCTAAAACTAGCAAAATGAATAGTCCTTTCCTTTCATGTATAATGATTTGAAACCTTCAAAGGTTCCAAACCAAAATCATTTCATGAATCATGTAATTCTAGGATCAAAGTCCTAGGTTTACTTGACCTTGTTTGTTGAAGAAAAATCAACAAATGTCCACCCTTACATATTCTTCATGCATGATACTTAGAGCATTCTCAAAGCTCTAAGTGTTAGAGTGCATGAATCTTTTGAAACTTGGAACCAAATTCCAAGTTCCTTCACATCCTTTGTTGGACTCAAAACCAACAAAGATCTACTCATGCAAGATGTCCTAAGGCTCCTCAAGCCTTTAAATATGTCGTTGTATGAGTCCTTTGATTTTAGGACCAAATCCTAAATTCTCTTCCTCATTTGTTTGTTGAAACAAGATCAACAAATAATTTTCCTCTTCTCTTATGCGATGTTATTTGAAGCATTTTCAAAGTTTCAAATACCTCATTGCATGTCTCCTAGTCTATCTTAGGAGCTTTCACCCATCTTCATCATGTGTGGTGTTATGGATTTCTCTAGATCCTAAAACACATCATGCCTTAAACACTTGAGCTTAGAGGTAAACTTTAAGTTTCTCCCTTTTGTTGGAATATGAGAAACCAACATATCTTTTCTCATGCAAGATATTTTAAGGCTCCTCAAGCCTTTAAACATATCATTGTATAAATCCTTTAACTCTAGGATCAATCCTAGGTTATTTCCTTTTCTTTGTTTGTTGAAATGCAAAATCAACAAACAAATGTCATCCCATGTATAATAGTTTGAAGCTTTTCCTAAACTTCTACTTACTATCACATGGGGTTGTTGAACTTAGAACCAAACTCTAAGTTCTTCCTCTCAATTGTTTGAACCTAAGTTTACAATTGAACATCCCCGCTTAGGCTTAGGACCTAAATCCTATCCTTTCTTCCCATTCACTTAACCCAAAGTTAAGTGAACGATCATCCCTCTTTGAATAACAAATATTCAAAGGTCTTCTATGAATCTTGTAACTTTCTAAAAGTTACATTTTCTTCCTTCAACCCTTAAGTTGTAGGAAACCTACTAAACCATTTATTCATTGGAACACCAAACCAATGAATACTCTTTTGGACATAGGATTCAAATCTTAGTCTTCTTCATTTGCTTGGGCATTAATTAAGCAAATGAATACTCCTCCTTGGACACCAAATGTCAAGGAATCTCTCTCAACATGCAATCCGAATGTTGCTTGTTGCTTCTTTCTTCTACAACCCAAACGTTATAGGAAGACCCTCTCATTCTCCTAAAGCACAAAATTGGGAGAATGTGCACTTCTCTTTGAACACCAAATGTTCAAACAAAGTTTTAGAAGCTTGCAACCCAAAGTTGCATCTTCTCTTCTTCTTTCTACAACTCAAAAGTTGTATGAAAATCTCACCCAAATCACCTATTTGTTGAATCCAAATCAACGAATAGTTTAATCTAAATCATTTGTTTGTTGAACCAAATTCAACAAATAATTCCATACCAAGCAAAGGAATCAACTCCTAGCTTTCTTTCATTCTCCTAACGCAAATTGGGGGAATGAGTTCCTCTCTTTGGACAGCCAAAGTTCAAAGAATTCTTGATGTGTAGGCCCAAATCTACACATCATCTTCTTATGTTTGCTTTATCCAAACTTAGCAAATTAAATACTCATAATTGAACATAAAAGTTCAATGATAATCTCTTCTGATTCGTAGCCCCAAAGCTACTAATCTTCCCTCACTTCTATAGGTTCCAAAGGCCTTAGAAAATGTCGTACCTTAGCCCAAAAGTTATAGGTCCTTTCTTCTCCAACTCCAAAGTTGTAGGAGATCTCTTCTCTCTTTAACTCCAAAAGTTAGAGAGAGTTCCCCTACATTTAGCCCAAAAGCTAAATGTTGGATTCCTACCTTTCTTTTCTTAGCTCCAAAAGCTAAGGAAAATTTCTCAACAAGTGGCACCAAAAGCCACATGTTGGATGCTCCTTTCTTAGACCCAAACTCTAGAAGGACCCTTAGTGTGACATATCACACAAGCCTCACACACTTAGGTGCACAGCCCCTTAGGCATGCTAGGATTAGGATTTTTCTTTGTGTGTGCATGTGATTGATGTTGTGGATTGATTGCCCTTGGATTGTCTGCGTGTGGGCACTTGCCCTTAAGTGGTTAGTATAGAAATATAAATGCTTTTCTGTGCAGGTGGCCATATCTAAAAGGGGGGCGCTCATAAATGATAATAAACTGCTTGCATGACATGTACCGCTTAAAACCCCCCAAAGATGTGGCCAATAGGGTAGAAGCAGGGGCCTAGTGCTTAGCACTCTAAGTGCTAGGCCAATTTTGAGATGATCATATTCTTGCTATATAAACTGCCTCCTAACTCTGTTTTGCAGATTTGAGTCTTTTTTTTTATCATGTATTTGGTAGAAATAGGATGTAAAACTTGTGGGGGTTTAGAGCAAAGGAAGGGAGCAAAGAAGATGAAGCCCAAACTTTTGTAAAGCTTGAAGACCCCACAAGTAGAGTCTGTAAATGTTAACTGGGTTGTATAATGGCAGGCAACTCAGCTGCCAAACATGTTTGTAATAACTGGGACATTATTTACATTTCTGTCTTTATTTATATACAAAAGCATGTGTTGAAGTGTTTACTGAGTGCGCAATAGAAAAAACATGTTTTTCTTAGGTTTATTCCCTTGTTTTTTTTGTGGGCGTGGCTTGGACTTTTGATACGGTAGGCTCTTAGGACAAAACTAAGTTTTCTACCCATTTAAAATGTAAGCAAACTAAAATGAAATTAGGCTTCATGATTTTCTAACAAAAAGAAACTTGCATGGCTCCCTTCAAGGAGCTAAGTTTTCAAAAAAAAAACAAACATGCATAGCCAAAAATGTGTTGCATATAGAAAGCCCTCACTTAAGGACTAGATAACAAAAAGTCTTTTTCTTTATGAGTCAGCATATGCATACCATACATACTTAGGCATCTTGGCCTCAAAGCCAAGTTGTAAGACCTACATTCTAAATAAAAACAACCCTACCACTCTACATTTGCATTGAGACTAAACAACATGGTTTTAAAAGCGATTAGGGGGAGTTTAGCTGGTAGTCCCTTCCAGGCGGGACAATAAATCCAGAGGTCGGGCGGGCTATGCCTCTTGTGAGGTGTAGTTTGTAAGCCCCTTGTGCACTTGTTAGATTTAGGTTCGAGGCACTACCTATCGGTAGTCCTCACCTTAGTCTTAGGGTCCGAGGCAAGGGTTGATTCCAAATCACCCTATAAGCCCTCATCTTTCGGCAGTTCCTCCAACAAGTGTTGTTGGGATGTAAGCCCCAATCTTCTAATAAAATATCAACTTAATCCAAATTTAGATTCAAAAATGTAAAGCCTAACATAGGATAGTCCGAGCACCTCTGAGTTTCCCTCAGAATCAAGTGCTCCTACTTCATCTCCTTTGGCTCTCATTCCAAAATCTATATCTTAGTTGATTCACTCCTCGAAATTCCTAAGGGTCAAAACCCTTTAAACAAGACTTTCATGGATTTTAAAATAAAGATCAAACTTTAGCCAACATTTAAATGACATCAAAATGAAGAAAACCACTAGTTTAATCAAAAGTTTTCCCAAATCAAACTTGGGATGTAATTAACCATAGGGGCTTGCCCCTATGGGATGTCTGTACCCCAGAAATAAATAAACACCACTCAACCAAACATTGAGTGGGGGAATCTCTGTTAAATAATTGTAAATTTTGTTATTGAGTCCATAAGGAAATGATATTTTTATCCTTCGGGGTAATATATCATGTTCTTATGCCGTACTCGATGATAAAATATGCAATCCGTTCGAGGATACAAAAAATTCTCCAACAGATGTTTTGGCGACTCCGCTGGGGAGGATGTCTCTTTTCATCTAAACTAGTGGTTTTCGTTAAGTCATCCTAAATGTTGGCTAAATGGCATTTGCAAAATCACATTTGTATTGTATACCTCTCCCAATTTCAAATGTTGGGTTGAATGGTTCCGATACAAGCAAATCAATAAAAAAAAAAAAAAAAAAATGAAATTTCAAAAATATAAGAAAGATGAACTTTGATTTTCCAAGTTTAATCATTTTCAAAATCTCAAAAATAAATTCAATCCCAAATTTCCCCACATCATAATTGTTGTGGTTGTAAGAAATTTACAACCAAACGAAGTGAAATGGTGTGAACTTCCAAAATCTTTCAATTTCCTTCATCATTTCATCAAAATTCGGGTCACAGTTGTGGGCGGTCAGTGATTCAAGTCAGTGGTCAGAAAACCCAGAAAAAGTGTAATGATCGATTGATGTCATGATAATTGGGTTCAAAAAAATACAACAGAGGGATTGATGTCAGAAATTTTGATTTTCAGGGTATCTGTTGAGATTCAGTTGCTTGGAAATTCAGTAGAACAGAAATGGAAGGCAGACTTATTTTTAAGTTTGGTGATCAGTTACAGTTGTCTTTTGATCAGTCCCGCTTTGCTCCTGAGGATATGATCAAATTTGGGCAGGGTTTTGAGGATATGGAGGTTATTTTCCAAGGTCCTACACCCTCTGAAGCTAGGACTTTGGAGAACCAACCTTCATCTGAAAAGAAGGTTTTGGAAATAAACCTGCCCACTAGGGAGAGGTCACCTACTCAGGATAGTAGGAAGAGGGTGGCTGAGCTGTCTCCCAAAGCTTTAGCCTCTCGACCTTCTGTTTTTAATAGGTTGACCTTCCCTAAGGTCCTGAAATCAGATGAAAGACAAACAGCTTTAACTCCAGTGTTGCATATGCAGAAGTTTGTTAAAAAGGAACCTGAGCCAGTCCAGTCTGTAATAGTTGCTCCAAGTGTCCCTGGGTCTGAGGGTCCTTTCCAGTTCAGTCAGTTTGAGGAAGGGGGCAGTTCTACCTACCTCCTTACTAGATCCCAGAAAAGGAACAAATATAGGAGGTATAAGAAGAGAAAGGAAAGGGAAGAAAAAGCTGAGCGGGATTCTGAGATGATGGACCTCTCTCCATTAGCTGAGGGGAGTAGGTTTTATCCTCTTTCTTTGTCTAGGGGAGAGGAGGATGTTAAGAAGATAGTTACACCGCCCCCTAGACCCCCACTTAGAGTTTCTGAAAGTACTCCTGATGAGATGACAAAGAAGTGGGAGAAGGGAATAAGAAGAATTTTTCAAAGGGTGGCTGATCGAATGCATACCACCAAAGAGGAAGTGATTAAGGCCATGAAAAACACAATCACTAGAGATTTTGCTAAGTTACTTCTGAAAGAGGATAGAGATCCTGAAGATAGCAAATTGATTGTAGAGCCAACCCGAAAAGATAGGCGCAAATTCTCTAAGCAGCCAGCAGTGTCAGCTTTGACAGATGGGTATAGTTCTGGGCCTCGTCAGGAAAGGGCAGCTAGTGAGCAGATTGTTTTGGTTGACTACTCAGCACCGCTACCTCAGGTTCGTGGCAGACCAAAGGTTGATCACCCTGATCGCCGAGTGGTCCCTCGAACTTCCTTTCTAGTTCTGTTAGATCTGATGTACCTACTAGGTTAGGAGGTCTCCAAAAGAAGACCAACCTCCTACTCCTTATGATGAGCCACATTCTGGGGGTCACATTCAGACTCCATCTTTAGATGAGGTAAACTTGGGGCACCAAAAATCCCATACCTCCTCATCTGGGGTGAAGGAAAAATGGAGACCCAAGGTGGTGGCTCCATCAAAGGTACACTCTTCCTCTTCCACTCATGTTGATCCTAATGATAAAGGGAAAGCACCAATGGAGGTGAATAGTTATGAGGAATATCATCCTTCTCATGTCAACCTTCAACAGGCAAAACCATTGAAGAAATGATGGATTACTTGAAAGAAAGCCTTAGAAAGATTGATGAGGATGAAAAGAGAGACAAGGAGGAAGAGGAAAATTATAAAAAATTGGTTCAAAACTTTAATCCTGATGAGGATGATCTTATGGATGAGGAGGATATCTATGTTCTCCACTATAGCAGAAGAGGATCCTCTCTTCCAGGAGACCCTCATACAGATGAGTTGTTGGAGGTGCCAGTAGAGGAGGAAGGGAGTGAAAATCCCCAGATCCGTGCCTTGCTACAACAGTTGAAAGAAAAGGATACTCAGCTTAGTGAGATGTCTAAAAGGTTAGATGAGATGGCCTCTGCCATGACTGCCCTTACTACTCAGCTTTTGGGTCCCCAAAAGGCCCCAAACACAATTGATAAACCCTCTACTAGTGCAGAAAAGGCTAAGGAGGTAGTACAAGTTGATGAGGATATTGGGAGTCAGGAGAAGAATGAGTCTGGGTCAGTAAATCTCCAACCTTCAAAAGAAGATTTGAAGGATTTCATCAATCAGCAAATCAAGGAGTCTATAGCACACGGAAAAGGAGGTCACTCTGTTCAAAGAGGAAGACCTTATCCCGAGGAGTTTGACTTAGTACAATACCCCAAAGGTTTTGTTTCCCCTTCCTTCAAGCTCTTCAATGGTATAGGAAACCCACGTCAACATTTAGCTCACTTCAGGGCTGGGTGTTGTAATGTGGGGTGGCAGTGACGCTCTCCTCTTCAGGCAGTTTGTGAGCAGTCTTTCAGGGGTGGCTTTTGACTGGTACGCTGAGTTACTAAATGGTTCAATAAAGACCTTTTCAGAGTTGGAATCCTTGTTTGTAAAGAGGTTTGCGGGGGCCCAACATCACGTTACAGTGGGAGACCTTGTGGTGGAGAGGAAAAAGCCAAATGATGGGTTGGTGGATTACATTCTTAGGTGGAGAAATCTTAGCCTAAAATGTGAACCACAACTCCAAGAACAACATGCTATAGAAATTTTACTAAGAAATATTCATGGTCCTATAGCACTCATTCTCAAAGGGTTCACTATTAGGACTTTTGAAAAATTGATTAGTAAAGCTTCTGGCTTGCAATCTGAAGCATCTCAGTTGTCATTCCTTAAAGATAACATCAATGGTGACCAAGCCAAGAAATTCAAACAGAAAGCAGTTGAAAAAAAGGGCAGTGTGTCAGCATTATCTTTTCAAAAAGGGAAAGCGGATTCAGATCACTGAGCAGCAGCCTAGAAAGGATAAGGAGAGGGCAGTCAAAAAGCCTGATCCTAGGGGATTGACAGAAAAGATTAACCAACAGTACTCTTTTAGGAGAGATGCCACAAAGAAAATCTTTAAGTCTTTGATCCAAGATGATAATTTCCAACTCCCCAAACCCAAAAGACCAGCAGATGTTGATAAGAGCAATGAGCCAAACTATTGCCCTTATCATAGGATGTTGGGTCATGTTCTAGAAGATTGCTATGTTTTTAAAGATTGGGTTGAAAGTGAGTACAAGTCTGGTAGGATGAGTATTCCTAATGCATACTTAGCAAACCCCTCACAAGGGTCTGCTAAGGTTATTCATGTGGAGGTCATCCCTACTAAGGGGCAGAAAGCAGAGTCAGCCACTACAGTTTCCCCTCCAACAGTGTTCAACCAGAAGGGCAGTGTTGAGTTGCTTACAGATGCAGAGGGTTGGCAGTTGTCTTTGTCCAGATCTTCCTTGAAAAAGCTAAACAAGTTACCCAACACCCCATTGGAGTTTTCAAAAGAAACTCAAATGTCCATAACAAAGGCATTTGGAGTTCCTCCAAATAACTCAATGGAGGGAAAGGGTCCTTCACCTTTGAAACTTCTTGAAAAGAGAGTTTCAATGGTGAAGGGAAAGGAAAAAGAAGAAACATTTTCTAAAATCAAGCAAGTTATCCTTCCAAATGGCAAGGGGAAATCCCCCAAACCTCTTACCCTCTCTGATTTCATGTATGTTCCAAAGGGTGTTAGTGAAATGAACGATCCTTTTGCGTACGTGTTATCTGTCCATTCTGAATCTGAAAATGAGCAAACTGCGTCTGAGTCTTCTCAATTGCCTGAATCATGTGAATCTAGTTCTGATGATGATCTACCCGTGTACAAAATGCAGGGAGTAAAGATTGTCATTGAGCCCGAGTCACCTGATTTAGAGACAAATCAAGTTAAAGAAGAATCAGATTCTGAAGTTTTGGTTGATGTGACCTCAACTTCTGAGCCTGAAGAAGTAACAGAAATAAATCTCAGAAGTGGTCGTGTTATACCATCTCCAATGGCATCTAAAAAAGATAAGGGAAAAGAATCTGTCAAACAAAATGAAGGCGTGGTTCCACCAACACATGTTCCACAAGAACAAGTGGGTGGTGGACCACCAAAAGTGGATTATAATGTGCTAGCTCACCTTAGGAAACTACCTGCGAGGTTGAGCATATATGATGCTCTTGTGCTTTCTCCTGAAATGCGAGAGGCTTTGGTCAAGGCTTTACTTGATCCTGAAATTTGTTTGGCTCAACTCGCAGAGTGTTCCTTTGAGGAGGCTTTACACTTCAAAGAAGTACCTGGAGTAACCTTTTCTGATGAGGATTTACTTCTAGGTACTTCAGATCACAATCGCCCACTTTATATAACTGTTGACATTGACAACTTCAAGTTGAATAGAGTGCTTGTTGATCCGGGTGCATCGGTCAACATAATGAGCCTAAGAACTTTGGCCCATCTCAGTGTTGACACGCAAAAATTAAGTTCTGACAAAATGATGTTGCGTGGCTTCAATGAAAAGGGGCAAAGAGCTTTAGGCTCTGTCACTCTTTCTCTTTTGATGGGGGATTTGAGAACTGAGGCTAAATTCCATATCATTGATTCTGAAAGTTCATTTAAAGCACTTCTTGGTAGGCCTTGGCTCCATGAATACAAAATGGTTCCTTCCTCTCTACACCAATGTATGAAATATGAAAGGAATGGTGTAGAGTACTGCATAAAGGGAGATTTGAAACCATTTAGTGTGCATGAAGTTGGGAAATACGAAGATGCTTCTTACTATGTTCCAAAGAGGCTATCAGTGTTTTCTAGATCTGTGGTACCACCTGAAGATCAAGTGGGAACTAGTGCACCTAAAGAAAAGTCTCCAACACTTGTCCAAGAGCACCTTCAAGAGGAGCTTGAGGAAAAGATTAGATGGAATCCTGCCCCTCCTTCAACACAACGAGGAGGTAGGATGGCACAATGTGCTCGTGGGAGAGATCGTGGTAGAGGAGGTAGAAGCCAAGATGGGTGGAGGATGAGGGCCACCAATGCCTCATCTCCACCACCTACTCCTAGAAGGCCCATCACCCATGTAGGCTCAGGGTCCAATACAAAAGCTGAGTCAAATGTGATGGGTAGTTCAAAAGATGCTGGTTCAAAGTGGGTGATCACTGAAAAGCCTATTTGGAACATTAAAGAAAATTTTTCATGTGATGAGGACAACTCTCAGAAAGAGGAGGTGTCCGATCTCACTACATTTGAAAAGCTGAATGAGTTTGCGAAGACTTTAACTCCTTTGTCTGAAAGCAAAGTAGATGATTTAAATGTATGTGTTGCACCTAATTTAGAAGAAGAGGTGGGAAGAAGCGTGTTTTCTATAAAGCACATCAACCCTCAAGTTCAGAAGTGGGTGTAGAACTTGAGGATCTTTCTTTGAATGAAATGGTAGAACTACCTTTTGATTGGTATCCCGCTGGTGTACAAAGTTTGATTAAAAGAGGTTTTGCTCCTTCTATGTGGTCCAAAGGCGAAGCCCAACAACATGAAAATTTGTGGAATCCTAAATACAAATTGAAAAAGAATAAATATGGTGTTGGCTTTGGTACTGTCGGACCAATAGATGACGATGATTACTGTTTGATCATTACCAACAATCTGGAAGTTGATATGATCTTTACAGAAACCTACAACGCTGTTGAGAGGTTATGTTTAGAGGCTAACAACGACCCATATACCTTCAAATTAGGGATGCACCCCCTGAATTTGAGGAAGAGATCAAATCAACAAAATGAATTGAATAATTAAATTTTGGGTACTGAAGAAAATCCACGCCCCACTTTTATAAGTGCTTTGTTAAGTGAGAATGATGCCAACGATATGGTACAACTCTTGACAGAGTTTAAGGACTGTTTTGCTTGGAGTTATGATGAAATGCCCGGATTAAATCCAGACATAGCAGTCCACAAACTTGCCATTCAACCAAATGTTGTTCCAGTCAAACAAGCTCCTCGAAGGATGCGTTTGGAAATTGAACAACAAGTAATTGAAGAAGTGAAAAAATTAATTGAAGCTGGTTTTATTCGAGAGGAAAAATACCCCTCTTGGTTAGCCAGTGTTGTCCCTGTTAAGAAAAAGAATGGACAGATTCGCGTATGTGTCGATTTTAGAGACTTGAATAAAGCATGTCCTAAAGATGAGTTCCCATTGTCAATCCCTGAACTCATGATTGACATTGCTTCTTCTCACGGTCTCTTTTCCTTTATGGATGGGTCCTCGGGGTACAACCAAATCAAGATGGCCCCGGAGGACGAGCAATATACTGCTTTTAGAACACCCATTGGAATATACTGCTATAAGGTCATGCCTTTTGGCCTTAAGAATGCTGGTGCAACCTACCAGCGTGCAATGACCAGAGTTTTTGATGAACTCATTCATGACAAAGTTGAATGCTACATTGATGATCTCGTGGTCAAAAGCAAAGAAAGAGAGGATCACTTGTTTGATTTAAGGGTTGTGTTTGAACGGCTTCGTCGGTACGACCTCAAGATGAATCCCTTGAAATGTGCTTTTGGGGTAACTTCAGGGAAGTTTCTTGGGTTTGTTGTTCGACATCGTGGCAATGAAATCGACCCTACTAAAATCAAGGCTATATTAGAAATGAAACCTCCTAGAAGTCTTACTCAATTAAGATCTTTCCAAGGTAGGTTGGCATATCTAAGACGCTTCATATCCAATTTGTCTGGTAGATGCCAACCCTTTGCAGCCCTTTCGAAGAAAGATTCAGATTCTATTGGGATGATAGCTGCCAAAAAGCTTTTGATAGTATAAAACGCTATCTTTTGTCCCCTCCAGTTTTGGCCGCTCCCATTCCAGGGAGGCCATTAATTCTTTACACTGCAGCTTCAGATGAATCTCTTGGAGCTTTGTTGGCCCAAACTAACAATGAAGGAAAAGAGAATGCCCTATACTACTTGAGCAGACGTCTGATTCCTACTGAAATGAATTACCCTTCCATTGAGAAGCATTGCTTATGCCTTATTTTTGCTGTTCAAAAGCTTAGGCATTACATGCTCTCTCATAAAGTCAATCTGATCTCTAAGGTCAATCCCCTTCAGTATCTCATGACCCGTCCTACACTCTCAGGACGTTTAGCCAGATGGGCCATGATACTACTTCAATTCGACATCACTTTCACTCCCCAACGTGCTATAAAAGGACAAGCTCTTGCTGATTTCCTAGCAGCACACCCAATACCGGCAGGATCTCCCCTAAACGACGATCTTCCTGATGAACAAATAATGAGTTTGGATAACCATGAAAGCCCGCTTGGGAGTTGTATTTTGATGGGCGGCCTCTTTCCAAAGAGGTACTGAACCACAGACCCTTCTCCCCGGTAAAGCTGGAGTGGGTTTGATATTCATAACACTGATAAAGCCATATTGCGATATTCTTACAGTTTATCGGACCCTTGTACAAACAACGAGGCGGAATACGAAGCTCTGATAACTGGTTTAGAATTAGCAATATCGATGGAAATTAAAAATATCAAAATTTATGGCGATTCACAGTTGGTGATTAACCAAGTTGCGGGAACCTACAAAGTTTTGAAACTCAACTTGCTTAAATACCACTCATATGCCATGAAATTGTTTGAGCAAATTCCTAATGCAACTTTGGTTAGAATACCGCGTGGTCAAAAACGCTACGGCGGACGTTCTAGCAAAGCTTGCTAAGGAAATGTCATGCCCCGAAAAGGGTTCAGTCCAAATAGAAGTTCAAAATCGCCAAATTTTGTCTCCTATTGACTTTGAAAATTTGAATGAACCTTCTTCTCTGGTGAGTTTCATTTGTGGTAGAGGATGATGATGATTGACGCCAACCTTTCATTGAATATCTCCAAATGGTAAACTACCGAAGGAGAAGTCTGTTGCTCACAAATAAAGAACAGAGCATTGTCATTTTCACTAATTAACAACACTTGTATCGGCGGTCATTTGACCAAATGTGGTTGCGATGTCTTGCAAAAGATGAAGCCCACAAGATAGTGACCGAGGTACATGCGGGGTTGTGTGGCGCCCACCAATCGGGCCCCAAAATGAAATTGAAAATTAAAAGCTTGGGTACTATTGGCCATCAATGATTAAAGATTGTGTGGAAATAGCACGGAAATGCCACCAATGCCAAGTACATGGGTGTTAGTTTTGCATCAACCACCAAATGTTTTGCACCCAACAATAGCCTCTTGGCCTTTTGAAAGCTGGGGAACTGATATTGTTGGGCCTATTGATCCTCCTTCCTCTAAGGGGTCATAGGTTTTATACTTGCTGCTACCGACTACTTCTCAAAGTGGGCTGAAGCCATACCACTAGAGAAGCCAAAACTAGCCATGGACTACAATTTTTGAGGACCATATCGTATACAGATTTGGCGTTCCTCGCCGAATCATATCCGATAATGGTACGCTTTTAAGAGTACCAAGCTTAATCAATTTGTTAGCAAACATAGCATTGATTGGAGGTATAGTACGATATACTATCTTCGAGCTAATGGATTGACTGAAGCTTTCAACAAGACATTAGTTCAATTATTAAAGAAAACCTTAGATGAGAACAAACGTCAATGGCACGAAAAGTTGGTGGAGGCATTGTGGGCCTATCGGACCACATATAGAACCCCAACACAAGCCACTCCGTTTGCTCTAGTCTATGGAGCGGAGGCGGTTCTCCCTTTGGAGTTACAGCTCCCATCTCTTAGAATTGCAATAAACAATGAAGTCACAAGTGAACAAAATGCCCAACTAAGGTTGAGGAACTCGATGGTTTAGATGAGAAGCGTTTGCTTGCTCAACAGAACCTCGAGTTGTACCGAGCCCGCATGGCTCAAGCCCATGATAAATTGGTCCGTCCTAGGACTTTCAAGGTTGGCGACTTGGTCCTAGTTCTTCGCAGACCGATTATAGCCCACCGTAAAATAGGTGGCAAGTTCGAA